>PVIA01004528.1:0-136159 GCA_004024845.1 Tonatia bakeri
CAAGTCCAGGAAGCACAGAGTCCCAAACAAGATGGACACAAAGAGGACCACACCAAGACACATCATGATTAAAATGCCAAGGGTTAAAGATACACAGAGAGAATCTTAAAAGCAGCAAGAAAAAAGCAGAAAGTTACCTACAAAGGAATTCCCATGAGACTGTCAGCTGATTTCGCAAAAGAAACTTTGCAGGCTAGAAGGGACTGGAGAGAAGTATTCAAAGTCATGACAAGCCAGGACCTACAATCTAGATTACTCTACCCAGCAAAGCTATCATTTAAAATGGAAGGGCAGATAAAGTGCTTCCCAGGAAAGGTAAAGCTAAAAGAATTCATCATCACCAAGCTATCATTAAATGAAATTTTAAAGGGACTTATTTAAGAAAAAGAAGATCAAAACTATGAACAATAAAATGGCAATAAATTCACAACTATCAACAACTGAATGTAAAATTACAGACTAAACAAACAATCAGAACGGAAACAGAATCATAGATCATTTTGGAGGTTATCAGTTATGAGAGGGAAGGGGGAGAATGAGGGAAAAGGTACAGGGATTTAGAAGTACAGATTGATAGGTACAAAATACACAGGGAGATATTAACAACAGTGTAGAAAATGCAGTAGCCAAAGAATTTATATGCATGACCTATGGACATGAACTAAGGGGGTGATTTTCAGAGGGAATGTGGGGTAGCAGGTAGAGGGGAGCAAATGGGGAAAAGTGGGACAACTATAATAGCATAATCAATAAAATATATTTTTAAAAAACGTTTGAAGAATGAGTGAGTACATGTTTAGTGAAGCGGCGAAACTGATGGGGGTGGGGGACAAAATAAATAACAGGGCATGTATTCTGGCGTTGTAGTTGTGGAGAAAAGAGAAACTAATTAAGTAAAAGTAATGCATTTTATGGTACCATGGGTTGATTTGGGCCTGTCCATTTCTATTTAGAATGAAAACCCTCAAGCTAAAGACAAACTCCTACTCTTTTCCAACAAATTAAGTATAACTATCTAATTCTTCCTTCAGTGCAATCCTTGTGGCAATACAGAAGAGATCAGGACAAATGTCACAGAGAAATTTAGGAAATAAGGACAAGAGAGGAGTAGGAAGAAGGACAGGAAACCTGTTGCATGGGTGTTGACCATAAAGTCAGGAGCCCAAGTCCACAGCTTTCTTAAGGAGTTTCTGAAGTTCCCAAAATAATAGCATCCAGGGCTACAAAAACTACATGTTCTAGACATCGTATTTCTGCTCTTTATAATCCTCCCCCTACCACAGAGATGAAGAGCATACATACAGAATTTGCTACCCCTACTCATCACTATAATTTCTTACACTCTGAGTCAAATGGTCATTTCCAGTTTTTAATAAATTAATTGCAGTTTGCTAAACATTGGTTATTCATATTTATGCACTACATTGACATTGATTTGTCACTCATTCCAACTATGCAAGGCAAGACTAAAACTCATGAAACATTTAAAGTGTCAAACCAGCAAATAATAAAGTATCAAAATGAGTGTTGCCTGGCCATTCTGGAATTTTGGAATAAGATGTTCCTGGTTTAGGAAAGTGCATTGTTATAGAATAGATCAGTGTGGGGGAGGCTTGGAGGCAAGATTATAGAAGGTCTGTGTGCCATACTGAGCAGGCAATTAGGGACTCTTCTGACAGTTTTCAACAGGAAAAAGAAGTGGATGAAAATGACACTAGAATCCTTAGGCCAACTGAACAAACATTCTAAATTTCCATTATAGATGCTGAAGAAGGTGCAACTAGCAGAACAGCTCAAAAAGCACCACATCATCTAATCCTACAGGCTCACATGCATCTGCATCAGTCAAAGTCCAAAGAATGAGAAACATGTTTCAGCTCTACCAGCACTGGGGGCCAATTCACAGCATTGATGATTTAAAAATTGAGGGTAGGCCACTTTAAAAATAATTTTCAAAAAACTGGCATATATAACTGGCAAATATAAAGAAGAGAATATAATTGATCTCTCATTCAAGATTCAGTTGAAAATAGCAGTCCTAGGGCCATTGTTAAAGCACAGAGTTGTTACAGGTAGTTGGAAGTCTACCCAGTTTTTATTCCCTAAGAAACAGTGGGGTTCTTGGCTAATAGAGTTGTGAATATTCAGTGAAGGCCAATAATCAGCTTCCCACAAAAATAGCAGCCATCACTGCTCCGACAGTATGCAGGCTTGCCAGAAAGGGCACCCCATACCCACGCACATACTTGGTAAGGGGTGGAGAAGACACCACCTTCATAAGCAAGCCTGCAAGTCTTGCTTTTTGACATTTCTGTCTCAGGAAAAATGAATAACACACAGCTTCCTTTATTGCTACCTTCACAGCTAGTATTTTAATATGCCTAGGATTTCTAAGGACGCTGTTGTCATTTAACTTAAATAGGAGCAGGCAGTGATATACATGAGTTGTTGGGAAAAATAAGTCCCCCAAACAACATGTTGGCTACTGAGAGCTAGATAGCTCAGGTGTTCAGAGTGAGCATCCACAGGGTGCATTAATGAGGGACATACCTTGAAGAGACCTCCAATTATATTCAATTCTTTTTAGACTCACAAAATGTTGGTGCATCCATGAAAATCTGCTGAAACTGTGCTTCTTTTTTCCTGGGAATTGCCACCCATGAGAAACAGGAAATAAAAAAAAAAACTATACAGAAACAGTGCTGAAAGATTATTAAAACAAATAAGCAGGAGGACAATAATATTGTCCTGTCTGGTGGGATGCCCACCCTAACAAAGCAAGTGATGAAGATGTTTCATAGGGATTCACTCATATAGATCAAGGCAGTTTGAAAAAACAAAAACAAAACCGTTGATAGCCTAGATCTTGGGCTGGATGACTCCAGCTGTAGCTGCTACAGGCCCATCCTCAGTGCTTCCATCAAAGCAGAACATTGTCAATGAGTTCTTGAGAAAAACATGTGTATGTACTGGAGTTTGAGAGCAATGCTCCTGATGCTAACTTCTCAGCTGCATACTCCTAAAGCAACTACACTTGTCTGGCAGCTCATACTACAGAGTAAAAGGAGACATGGGAAAAGAGGGGGCAAAAAGAGTGCTTGGGGTAAGGTGCTTGGGAACCAAATCCACGCAACTCTTGGTGGTTCTTCTGGTTCTGCATGAAGAAGCACAGAGGGCAGAGAAACAAGTAGTAGTTTAGGACTAGATAGGTGAGCCATGGCCAGTCAAGGTAACAGTCATTAGAGGGGTACACACTTTTGGAGGCCTAAAGACAATGCTTCCTCTCCACCAGGGGGTCCTCACTGATAGGGAGCCAGGGTGGAGCTGGGCCCTGTCTCTTCCACAATCAAGCTTACTATTAATAGAGACCACAGGCAGCAGATAAGACCATACTGACCAGAGCAAGGCCAGAGGTGCTTCCAAATGACTCACAGATAACAAAGCCCTTCCTCTTCCTATCTCCCATAGCCTTATTCCCTCCAACCCTATTGAATCTGGACTCAGAAAAGGAGAAAGAAGAATCTCACAGTCAAACCTTGTTCAACCAAACTCAGTACAACCCTACCTCTACTCCACAGTGATGACAGAAAGGCAAAGGAAAAGAACAGGTAAACCAGACCCTTCCACCACTCCAAGTAACCCAAGATAAAACCTGACCTGCACTGTGGGGAGGATGAGATGTTAAACTGAGCACAAGATGGGAGTTTTAGTTGTAATGAAATTGAAACAATGTAAAGTAAGAAAAAATGGAAAGTGAATGCCATAGATGACATCAAACACACAAAAAGAGGTGAAAAGAGAGCATGGTTCAAAGAAATAATTAAATGAAAAACAGATGTGTTATATTATTGCCTCACAGCTTTTAAACTGCTCACTGAATCTGCTACTGTATTAACATATTTAATTCTCACAGTTATGAAATGAAAAATGTATTATATTCACCTTATAGAAAAGTAGATTGAGGCTAAGAGAGGTAAGCTTCCCAGAGTTCAGCTGTTAAGCTGGGATTAGAAACCAGATCCACTTGACTAAAAAATATGCTTTTTAATTTCTTTCTCTCTCTCAATCACCTTATTTTTCAGGTGATTGGAAACCAGGAACTTCAAGTTCAGAAAGACCTTCTGGGTGTGTGCCCAATGTTCGTAGTAGGAGGCTTTATAAACACAAGAATATATTATGGCAGCAGGATGATAAACTATGGCAATGGGCCACCAACTGGAGATCTAGGCAGATGGTTCCTGGGGCTTCTGGCAGCAGGCAGGAAAGAGGTCAGTATCTCAGAAGGTGCGCAAAGTAATCTGGCAGTAACTAAATGAAAAAAGGCAATAGAACCTTGCAGAGAGACTGTGGCAAACTACAGTTTTCCAAAGATTGCCATAACAATATCTCCAGATATCTAGGTCTTCTAAGAGCTTTGTTATCCCTCCATTAAGAGGTAGAATACATGTTCCCTTTCCTCAACCTGGGTGGGCCTATGGGGCTACTTTGACCAATAGAATATGGCTGAAGTACCTCTGAGTGTAGACCATAAGAATGCCGCACACTCTTGGAATGCTTGCTTTTGAAACCCTCCCACCCTGCTCTGACTAAGCCTACGCAGCCTCAGAAAGGCCCATGCAGAGAGAACTAAAGACTCCAGCCCATAGCCCCAGATTAGTGACCAAAGTCACCATCAAATGACCAATAATGTAAATGACCCATCTTAAAAATGGATTCTCAGTGTGCAAAATGAAGCTTAATACCCATCACTACTTCTTTTTTGTTGTTTGTTTGTTCTGTTCTGTTTTGAAGCCCTCTGGTACCTGTTAGGCCATACCTTGTAATTTTTCAGCTGACTACATGGACATTCATAGATTAAAGTGATAAGTATATATGTATATTGACTTCAATGTATGACCCTTCATTGCTAGCTATAAAATTAAAATTCTATATTTAGCTGCCAATCACACACATGCAAAAAAAGCAGCTGATACTACATGGAGCAGAGAAAAGCCATTTATGAAAAGCCCTACTAAACTGTAGATTTATGCAAAAGTTTAATATCTATTATTTCCTCAAGCCTGTAAAATTGGGAATGGTTTGTTTCCCAGTAATAGATAATATAGGGATCCCCTCATTGAAACTGGACAATAGGAACTGGATTTTAGTTTCTTTAAATATATGGAAGAACTCATGGAAAAATCCTAGCTTGGAAGAACTGGTTTATGCAACAGAACTATATGAGTGAGGAAAATAGAACACTTGTTTCTAGACAGAGTGGGAAGTAGGAACTTAGTCCCAAGCATCAAGGTATAAGCTCAGTTAGTAGGCACTTGTTAGGGAAGGTTTAACAAGTCTAACCTGATGCTCAAGGGGTTAATTGGCCTCAGATATGGGAATATGAAGAGTCATCTTGAGGGACTAGAAACCAAGCATGTCATTTTACTGAGTTTTGTGCCACAGTATAGGTGTCATGTCAAGATTCTAGCATCAGAATAGCAAATGAGCTTCAACTATCAGACAATTCTGATTTATTAGTAGTGGTTGCCTAGAGCAATATATTGAGAAAGACTGTGAGGCAGCATCCAGGCTCAGCAGGAAAGACTAGGGCAACTGGTTAATGATGTGTCTCACTAGAGTAGAAGGAGCTATTCAACATGCATACCACACATTTCCTAATCCTGTTAAATGTGACTAATTGTAAACACGCCCCTCATCACAGGCCCCAGAATGAAAACAAATGCAAAATACCTTAATGGTTTGTACAGTATCAGGCCTTTACCATGGATTAAAGAATAGGTCTTGAGTCATAAGATTAGTGTTAAACTGGCAGTCTAAACTGATTTTATAGCATGACCTTGAGCAAAGCACTTGATCTCTTTTCCTCTTCTTCTGTAGCACAAAAGTGTGATGAGGATGAATGTGAAACCACAAAAGAATATGCTTTGTAGACCATAAAGGCTACATGCATATTAGTAGTTATTAAGACTTACTTTATTGTGGCACATTCTTTCTGCATTTTGACCCAACCCTGTAAGTCTTATTTTGTTCAAATTCTTTCATTTTCTATACCTAATCCATCACAAGTGCTATTCAATTCTCCATTATAGAGCAAAGGTCCTTTCCTTTCTGTTCCCACAGATGCCTCCTCAGTTCCTTTCTTAATACCTAATACTTGTGTTATAACACTGCCCTCAAAATGGGTGAGTTTTCTTGGTAAAGTGGTTACCTACAATTGGGTGAAGCTTATAGGTAGGAAGAAGCAAACTGTGAACAAACAATGAAGGATCAGGTAGACAAACCTAAGGACCAGGAAATGGCTAAGTGGCAGAATTAAGGATGTGGGTGGGCTCTTGAAATCTAAAACTAGAGTGGGAATCACAAGTCTAGAAGTCAGAAATTTAGGTAAGAATCTGTCCAGCAGGTGTCAAACTGCAGAGATAAACAGGTAAAAAACCAACAACAACAATGAAAAAAAGCAAAACATAAATATCAAGAAGTTTTCTAATAAAACCACCTTGATATCAAGAATTTCTATCTGCTTCCCTGTCAGTTGTAGTCTGACTTTCCTGGTTTGAGTCAGAACAGCTCATTTTTATCTGCATTTCTGTATTTCTTTTATTTTGAAATTTCCATATATGAATTTTTTTAAGAAAGGTTGAGTTGTTATGAAAAACTTTGAAAACCACCATCTTCCACCAATCTTTCTGTATAGTAAAACAGGTCCACTTGCTATCAGTATTTCCAAATAGTCAGTATTCTTTCCATCTCTACCCACTTTTAACATTCTCTCTATGCCAGTCTCAGACCCAGGTCCTGTGTCCTGTCACCTAGACTTTCCTATTGCAATTTTCACTATGGTTAAGACCCAGTTCTCTCTACAGATTTTTTTTTTTTGAGGCAAAACATTAACTATTACATTAGAAGGCATTTCTGTGTGCCAGAGGCTGGTCTAAACATGATTAGGGAAGTAAATGATATCTGTGGACCATCCTGACCTTCCCTTTTTAAAATTTAATCTTTATTGTATTTTTTCTATTACCATTGAGTCTTGTTATAACTCCCTCCCCCAGCAATCACTGCACTTTTCTCCATATCCATGAGTCAATTTTCCTTTTTGCTCAATGCAGTTATCACTCATCATATTGCCAGGTGTCTATGACAAATGTAGACGCCTAATTTCTTCACACTGGATCTTAAGTTCACTCCCAAAGGTCATGAAAAATAGTTTTCCCACTGTTTATTTCTTTTATTACATGTTACCTCCAGAAGAGGCCCCTTAATTGTTTTAAATAAATATAGAGTGATTGATAACATAATTAGCTTATTAGAATTTTTCCTCTAAATGGAGCCTACTTATTTGAGATTTAAGCAATTAATAGCAAGAAAAAATTAAAAGCACATTAATTGTTATCGTGCTCCAAAAAGCACACAGTTATATTCCCTTAAATCACAAAGCAAACATCAGCCCTCAAAGGTTATTTCTATAATGCTCTGTGTTAGATATAAAACAATTTTTCTCTATGTGAATAATTTCAAACTACAATTTTAAAACAGCAATGTCCCATTCACAATTTCTATCACCTATTCCTTCTGTTAGACAAAGTTAAGCTTTTTTTTTTTCATAATACCAAAGAATTTTTAAAGCTATGCAGTCCTTTTCTAACTTCAATTTAAGATATTGTTTCATCCAAAGGGTATAAAAGTTTTAATTTAATCTTCACAGTCAAATTAATAAAAAGATGATACTCAGAAATCAGTTCTTCCTGATGGTTTTATTTGAATATATACTGTGGAAAACTGAGCTTCTCAATGGATAAAAGATAATATAAACAATGTAGTTCTCTGAGGAAAAGAGAAGAAAAAAGAATCCTAAGTGGTAAAAAAAAAATATGTATGGCTTCAGTGGAATTGAGGGAATATCCTTGTCTCTCAACTTCTGAACTATGATCTGGAATTGTAGCTGGACTACAGTTAAACTTATTAGCACCTCTCTAGCCTATATTTCTTTTTTTTCTTTTTAATCTTCACCCAAGGACATGCTAATTGATTTTAGCATGGGGGGAGGGAAGGAGAGAAACATTGATGTGAGAAACATTAGTCAGTTGCCTCTCTCGTTGGAGCCCCACCAAACCCACTACCCAGGCATGTGCCCTGACCCTTAATCAAAACTATGACCTTTGAGTTTAGGGGATGACATTCTAACCAAGTGAGCCACATGGGGCAGGGCTAGCCTGTATTTCCTGATCTACTTAATGATAATCTCTTGATTTCACATATTTGTCAAGAAAAGGTATCTATTTTATGAAATCTTAAATATTTGCTTTCCAATCTGACTGGCACTCAATATTTGGTTGTTGAATGAAAATTATATTTGGAAATTGAAATGATTTGATTAGATTATGACAATCATACAGAATGGAAATTAGCAGTGATAAATTTTAAAACTCTGTGTCAACAGAATATTTACTTTAACACATTAGTTTAATTTATAGTAGATGAAAATAGGGTTTAATGATAATAAAAGTGAAAAGACTTGGAAAGTTTCTTGAGTATAAAACCAGTGTTTGCTATTTAAAGGTCAATGCAGAGCAGGGGCCGTATGTATAAAAAACAATGTGGGTTGTATATGATAGTATGCTAAATCAATAAATATATAAATAACTATAATATATGTCTATCTAAATCTATATCTATGCCAGGCATAGAGTATATTTGTATGTGTAGCCAATATCTGGAAATATACCCACACTTAGTCACAAGGGTTATCTTTGGGAATAATTGAGATGAGTGATTTGAATGTTGCATTTGGTGACCTCCTCAGCCATACAGAGCTATGAATATATATTATTTTTATAATGATTAAAGACACAAAAAAATTCAGTGTAAGTCTGACTTAATGGAAGTTAATGTTATACTCATATCCATGTGCTCTAAATTCTACTAGATCATATATTCTTACCCTTTTTCATGCCATTTAGCAATCTCGTTAAGAATACTTCTCAGAATATTGATTTTAAATGCATAAAATAAGATACAGAGAGCAACAAAGGGAATTATATCAAAATCTATTACCAAAATGTTAAACATATTGTGATATAGTCATATATAATCTAGCACTGGGTACAATAATACCAAAATTAATTTTAAAATACAATGAGCTTATAAAAATGTCAAATATCTATAACAACTATAATGTGTTATAAAAGTATCTGATTTCTCTTAGTTACAAAGTTACAAGTATTGCTAATCCTACTGCAGTTTATGGCCTACATTTTAATTGAAGAAAGTGCTAAATTTTAGAGATTAGCTTTTGATAGGGGAAAGGAGAGTTAATACCTTTTTCTTCTGATTTAAATTCCATCAGACTCTAAACTAATTAGACATATACACCAAGAATCTGCGACCAAATGAAGTTACCCTATTCTTTGGAGAACAGTAGTGAGTCAGAAATAATCTAGAGGAAGACACAGAGCTGAGCAGGGGTCTGGAAACCATGTTAAGTGGGGATGCTTACCCTGCAGAGGAAGACAGCTTGGTAACTGCCTTCAAATAAAAACACGGAACTTTTGACATGGGCCAGGTACTGTTCTCAGCACTAGCACATTTACTTGCATTACACAGGCCAGGGCTTCTCCCTGTCACTTTCTGTAATCATCCAGCTTCTTCCCAGAAGAGACCTCAGAGGCAATAACACTATAGAAGTTAACCACCTTTTGTTTTATTGAATCATTTCAATTTAACTCCCACTTATTGAGTTCCTATTCTGCATATGAATGGGACTAGGGACTACCAAAGAACACAAGAGAAGAGGAGGGAGGAGGGGAGGAGGAGGAAGGGGAGAGGAGAGAAAAGGAGGGGAGGGGATTACCATTCAGGACACTATAGTTTGGGGATGGAAAGAAAAAGACACAGTATTTCATTTATAAATAATGATTTGTTTGTACACCTCTTTTTTCCAGAAAGATAAAATTAAGGAGGTAAAAATGAAAGTACCATATTTTTGGACCATAAGATGCACCTAGACTTTAGAGGAGGAAAATAGGAAAAAAAGTTTTGAAGCAAAAGATGTGGTAAAATATTTAATAACATAAATAACATAATATTTCACCAATGTAAAAGTAAACAGAACTCAACAGCAGCATTAACAACCATTATTCCTCCCAAATTGGTGGGAGGGGGTGCATCTTATAGTCCAAAAATATGGTATATGAAAGCAAGTTTATAGTTGCTTATATGGGAAATAATACAATAATTAATAAGTAATAATACAAGAATAAATTCTTTTGCATACTTACAATTGTAAATCTACTTTTGCCCCACCCCATATATATGTAGACATTTCAGATATAATATATATGCCATAAAGATCAGGAATATACATTTAGAACCAATCTAATGAAACACTGTCTGACAACAGGACAGATTAGTGAAAATGAAAATTCTTCCATAAGATCCAGTCTAAAAATCCTCATTGCTATATATAATAGAAATCAAAATAGAGTGCTGCAAACCCACAGATGAGGGAACGAGAAATTTGGCCTGTGATAGATGAGAGAAGGGAACATTTCACTAGGCCTTGAGGGATGTGAACATGAAGGGAAATGTTGCTTCCTAGGCTGATGGAAAACTGGGCAAGAGTCATGAAAGTTCATTGTGGGAATGTGGGTAGTCTGGTATAGCCATAGCACTGACCTAGGAGGGCTAGACCAAGGCAGGGGAGAATAATAATGAAGAATATAGCTGCAAGAAACTGGCAGATCGTGGATGACTTGTAATAACCTACTAAGAAGGGTAGGTTTTATCACAGAGTAAATGGGAGTCACAGAAGGCTTTCAGTACAAGAATTGAAACGAATACCTCTATTTCTTGAAGAGGACCCTGGCCATTCAATGAAATATAAGTAGACAGACAGAGATTAGAAGCAGGAAAATCTGTTAAGAGGCTAATATGACAGTGCAAGTAAGAGGACTTACCTACCTGAAGAGAAGATGAATTAAACGTAGTTTAAGAGTATCTCCGGGTGGATTTATAATGAATGCATAATTTTATATGATCTTGAGATTTTTAAATCATCTTTCTTACTCCCCATCAAAACCGTTGTTGTCACAGACATGTCCTCTTGCACATACACATATGCACACAAATGCATGCACACAAATGCATGAACACATGTGCACACAAATGCATGCACACACACTAACACAACATGGAGAACATGGCCATTCTCCACAGCCCCAGGCTAACAGGAGAAGGGCAGGAGACCAAGACCGAAATGGAATTTGCAACAGTGACAGAAGCAGAGTTCCTTTTCTCTCAAGAAGGGAAAGTGCTGGGGTATCTTTTAGTAATAAACTAATATCCATAAAGGATTCTGCAAACTACATAAATCAGATGCTTTCTGTAACCTTATTTTAGAAAAAAAGAAATTAGCACTGAACTGGTCGTGTTTACTGATTTAAAAACTGAACCCAATTATGAGAATATGTGCTTGATATATTCTCTTGCTTATGTTAATTTCCAATTTCCTACCAAATTTCTTACTTCTATGAAGTAAGCCTTCAGGGAACATTAATTTTTCTCATAAAATAAAAAGGCTACCCTCATATAAGAAAACAGATATTGCCCAATAACAAACATATCAGAGAAATTCTCACAGAAGGAATGCCACATGGTTTTAGGCACACCCATTTAAGGATATAAGTAATCAGATGCTCCAAACAACCTTTACCATTCCCATGTTATTTCTTTTTCTTTTAATTTTTATTTTTTCAGAGCAAAAATGAAGTAATATGGATAAGGTGAATAATTTGCTTGGGAAGAAAGTAGTAGGAATAAAATTTCAATCTAGGTCAATCAGAAATGTTCTTCAGGAGCCTAAACTGAAATTAGAAAGAAGTGATAAATGTGGACTGGATTTAATGACACCAAGAATGATCAAAGAAATAGCAGAAACCACTAAAACATTAGTAGGTGATATATCCAGGTGAATGAAAGAGGATATAGATGGATGACTGCATGAGAGAAGAAAAAAGAAAAAAGAAAGTTACAGCATCAACACTACAGTCTGGAGGAATGGTTATTTCCTTTCCCCAGTAATTCCTCACTGTAGAACCAAGACACTCCCCAGGGACATTTCCAATGCTTCTATAACCGAATCGTGAGAGTGACTTCCAACTTTCATATAAATCTTGAATATAAATTTATTATTATATTCTTCCATATAAATTAGTATAGAATATGTAAACAAATTTTGGAGCACCAGACTTCAAAGTGCTATATAAAAGAAACTGAGACTTCATAACATTTTCTTTCTAATTTTGCTTATTCTATATATATACTTTTTATTTTTCCTCAAGTTTAATTTCAGAACTCTTTGACTCACTCATGTTAAGTGAAAACCTTTTAGTTAATTTAAATTTGATTTTTAGAAAAGTACTTTCAATTTAGTGGTAAATTAATATGAATAAATAAAAGCAGTTGGAGATGTCAAGGTGTTAAAAGGAAACACATTCTTATTAGCATTTCCTTTCATATTTATCTGATATAATAAAAACAAATGCATTGTTTCCCACACTTAATACTTTACTGCTGGTGACATCTTTCATTACCTATGCAGCCTTTTATAACTTTTTATAAATATCTCATATCATTTGTTCAAATTATATTTCTTATTCAAAGTTAAAGATAAAAGAAATGTTACATAGAACTTAAATGGGTGGTCTTAGTTTAATCATTTCAGAGTTGATAGAATATGCTATTTTATGAAACATATTCTATGTCTTATCTGCTCTATAGAACCACAGAACTTTTCTGATCTTCCCTCATAGAGTGACTTGAGATGATATGAACTCAACCCCCCAAGCCCTGCCCCTGAAACTTTCTAGAAAATAACTCACTGGCTGACACTGCTCCACACACAGAAAAATAATTTTAGCCATGCCACGTGATTGTTAAAAGGACAAAAATGAAAGTTTCCATGTGGGAATACTGGTGCAGCCAAGTCCATCCTGTCTTCTCCTTGGTCTCCAATGCAAATGGCATCGCCTGAAGCAAGCTGTCAGTGCTTCCTACTCAGAGAAATTACCCTTTCCATTGGCATTTGATTCATGTTTGGATTACAGGACATACTACATTTTATTCTAATTTCTGTTTATAAGGCTGTTCAGTCTATCTCTTGTACTCCTGGCTCACTGACATAGCCCATCTTTTGATGCCAAAGAGGAGGAATCAGCTCTGGATGAGCTGGTCTTTAGTATGAACAGTTTTTCTCACATCTAAAAACATAGGCAATTTAATGTTTTTATATTTATAACCAAGTCTGTAGGAAACTAAAATCTGTTCCCTCAAAGCATAAATGGAATGCCATAGTATAGTTCCATTCTTAACTGTAATAGTGAGCCCATTCTACCCAATCTCAATTGTTAAAGCAGGTATGTGCCTTAAAGTGTCATTCACTACAGTGAGCCCCTGACGTTCTAACATTTATTATCCTTTCTTGCACATAAGTTCTTAATTCAAGGATCAGGAATCTATGATCCCCAAACCTGCCTTCAGAGTTCTTTTTAAAAGCTCTTCTGTAAATAGCACTCCTGTGATCTATGGCATAACCTGAGATTCCCTGGAGCAGTCTACAGAGGATACTTCTCACATCACAGTCTGATTTAGATTGCTAGCCATTTGAAGTTAGGTTTGTCAACCCTGCCAATCATCTGCAGAAGTTTAAAAAAAATAGATAATATCTATATAAGCCTAAATCTAGACATAGAGAACAAAATTTGAGATAGCAAGTAGTATCTCTACACCAATGCAGAGTGTAAATGTATATCCTTATAAAATATCTGGGTGCTACTGAACATTTGCATCTTGTATTATTTTCCCATGGTTTTCCAGAGCTTGTAAAAAATAATTAAAATGTGGGGCTCTGGAAATAAATGGGCAGAAATCAAGGTTCAGCAATAGTTTATAAGATAGAAAGAAAGCATCTTATCCATTTAGACAAGGATACTGATTAGAAGTACAGACAAGAGTTCAGCACCCTTAAACATTTGTTTCCTATCCTTTCAAGCCCAACTCAAGACCTCCCTTATCCAACTTTCACCATGGTTTCTCTTTGTACTGCATTCAAGGACTGTATTTCATAACGTATGGTTCATTTTATACTAGCTTAGCCTGTGTAATTATAAGCTCCATTCCCTCCTGTTTCTTCTGTATCCCTTGGTGTAATTACTCCATTACTGAGTATATAATAGATGACTGAATAATTAACTGATTAAATACATTAAGGGAAAGATTTCAACAATAACAAGATTTTGCTCTTATTAGATAGGTTTAAATTCAGAAGGAATTTGGAAAAATGCTTGCATTAGAGAATATATCATTTTGTCCATTTTTAATAAGTGATAGGAACCACTCATAATGAACTGAACCATAAGCAAGGAGTTGTTAAAAAATCATCATATTGTATGCATAATACTTAGTACATTTTAGTGCATACACTTTATAGGAAAGATTAGAAAGTATGTTACTATAGTAACTTTTAATGTGAATTTTCACAGACAAATGCCAGGAAGGTTTAAATGTTGCTATGTACCTATTTTAGAATAATATACAGAGCTTCTTATATTGAAAATCCCATCATATTGCTAGATGCAAATGTATTAAATTGCCTTGATGTTTGCAAACTTAACCTTAATAAAAACTATTTTAGGCAGTTTGAAAATGTGCTCAAACAACCATAATAATAAACAGGATCTGGAACTAATGAAGCTACTTAGTTTAAGCAGATCAGTGTTTTTAAAGTGATTGATGATTTTCAGTATTCTCCTGCCTTCTACACTGACTTCATTGAGTGTATTCTGTAAATAGGTTTTATTTTTTCAATGTAGTGATCTTCCCTAACCTGCCATTGACCTGACAGAAAATTTAAGAACATTAATCTTTACACCTACATATTTTCCATAGAGGTTGAGAATCCATGTATGTTGAGGGCCAACTTAAAATTTTGGTTGTGCTGGAGGTAGGTGCCCACATTGATCGAGGGTCAACTGTATTTCATTTTTCAGCAAGTTCTCATACTGGAACTAATTAGGGAAAAAGAGGGTGGGAGAGAAATCTTATCTGACCTTGTGCACTGTTTTATCCCCAGTACCTGATACAATCCCTAATAAATAAATATATACACAGTAAATATTTTTGAATGAATGACAAATGAATGAGGTAAGGCTCAGTAATCTGGAGTAAAATTTTTGCAGTGAAAACTCAAGAAAAATAAGTGAAAATAAATCTAGGCCTTAGACTTATTTCTCTGCAAACAGGTGTTGAGAACAGGCAGCAGGCAGGACTGTTCAGCTGAGAGCTGATATTTCTGAAGGGATAAACTCAGAAGGCACTGAACATGTGGATTGAGAACTAGATTCAGGAAACAAATGATTCTCAGTTTTCCTGCCACAAAGCAAGAATTTACAGGAATCTTACTAAAACTGATGGAGGAGCTCTTCTGAAAAGTTTCTTCTGAGTAAGAGATATTAAGTGGGAATTGATAATATGCACTATGCAAAATGTTAATATGGTTTTCCTGATGTAACATACTGCTTAATTTTATCAAATATAGAGCTATTGATAGGGTCTCTGCAAACTTACTTGATCCACCAATTTTTATTTTTCAGGCTCTTCAAATTAGTCAAATTAAATATTTCTACCAACAAAGACTTTGGAAACCTGTTTGACTGAGGAGGGACAAGTGATTAATTATTTTATATCCTACTAACTTTAACAAATACCTAATATGTACTTAACTACTTACTGTCATTTTTTTGTGTGAAAAAGGAGTTCAGCTGACTGTCCAACTGAACATATGATCCGATTTTACCTGTCTAGCTTGCTAACACTATGTCTTCTGTGCAGAATCGTGTCTTTTCCTGGCCATCCCCATCTCTCCTTCCTTTTTCTTTTCCCACCTGCTAAACTCCTGCTAATACTTCAATACTCAACTAAAATGTTATTTATTCCTGTGAAGAGGTCTTGCTTATAAGAGTTAGATTTCCTGCCACCTGCAGTCTTCACTTATCATACTCTTTCCTTTACATCCCCTACAACTTATTCCTCTATTAGCACATTATCCCTTTGATGTCAGGGACCAACTCTTTCTTCATTTTTGTCCTTCCAGAAACTGAATATAGCATATGCTCAATAAATACTGGATAAATAAATGATTGAGTGAGTTAATGAACAGATACCCTGAAAGAAGATACATCCTCTGTAAGACAACACACCCCAAACACAGTGGGCCAGGAGAAACAATCAAAACTATGAAATGAATGAGAAATTAACAAAGTTGAAAGACAAGAATTCTTTTATTTATTTATTATTTTTATTTTATATATGTTTTATTTGAATACAGTTTACTTTCAATATTACTTTGCATTGGTTTCAGCATAGTGGTTAGATAAATATATATTTTATGAAGTGTTACCCTCGATATTTCCAGTATGTACTTAGTATCACACATGGATATTATAATATCATTGACTGCATTCCCTACCTGTACTTTACATCCCATGACTGTTTTGTAACTGTCAGTACGGACTTCCTAATTCCGTCACCTCTTTCACTCAGTCCCCCAATGCCCCTCCCCTCTGGAACTACCAGTTTTCTCTCTGTGTCTATGAGTCTGTTTTAGTTTTGTTTGTTTATGATGTTCTTTAGATTCTACATATAAGTGAAAGTACTTATGTCTTTCTCTGGTGGACTTATTTCACTGATTTTTTGAGTGCCAAGTCCTGCCATATGGTAAGAGGTTGGTACATGTCAAATCTCAGAAAATATAAACCTTCTTACCTAACCTTCATATTTAGTAACAATTTTAACAAAAAATTCTCACTCATATCACTATTTAGTTTATATTTCTGTTTGATAAAAACATAATTAAGATAAAATGTTCATCCTTTAAGTGAGTGTACACAGTAGCCCCACTGAATATGCAAGGAAAAAAAAACAATTTACTGAATAGTGCTCTAACATTAGGGGGGTTTATGCAGTTTTATAGTTTAGTCCCAAAAGACTAGATCTCCATTACAAGCCAAACTCATCCTTTGAGAGAAAAGTGTGCTTTCTACAATTGTGTTAGTAGATGTTTTTGAACTATAGACCGGGCTTCAAATATAACCCTCTGTTCCTTTTTTATTCTCTTTGGTCCAGCCAAGAACTAGGACATAAAAGGAAGTTTTCTCTAGAGACTGAATATTAGAAACCATGCATCTAAGTGCACAGAATATTCAGTCTGCCAAGAACAGAATCAAACATCTGAAAATGCAGTTTGATTTCTGGTTACATCCTATCTACCTTGAACAGAACTGGTTCCCTAAAGAGAGCAAAGTAACTACTGTAAATGTTGTTGGGATAGTGAGGTTATATCCAGGTGTCCAGTGCCAAACTGGCCTCATCAAGCTTGGTGATTGACAGTGGAGGCTGCCTCCTTTGGTCCATTGAATTTCTATAAGCCCAGTGAATGGGGTGATCAAAAGTATGAATTAGAGGGGGTAGGATTACCAGAAAAGTTATCTAGATTTAAATTTAAATGTACTAGAATCTCTCATGAAAGTAGTTCAAGGTTGGGAGAATTAAAAAATAAAATTCTAAAAATATTCAGAAGTAAAGAGATTTGAAAATCAACAGTTATCTTTTTTTCTCTTTTTTAAAATTGTTTAAAATCGTAAGTTACCTAAGTCAGAAGCATTCATGTGCATTCAAGGACCCTGGGGATCCACAAGATCAAAACTAGTTTTATAATTATACTAAAACACTATTTGCCTTTACACCCATTCTGTCATGAATATATACTGATGATTTCCAAAAGTTGCATGATATATGATGCCACAACAAATGGAGTGAAAAAGCAGATAAAAGAAGCCAACTGTCTTCTATTAAGTCAGACGTTAAAGAGATTGTCAAAAATATAAAAGAATGCAGTTATTTCCATTATATTTTTTACTTTAGAAAATAAGTATATTTTATAAAACATGTTTTAATTTGAAGTCATTTACTAGTTTTATTTTAAGTGAATCAATACATATTTCTAAAATTTCTCAGTTTTAATTTTGAAAATGATAACTATTGATATATTTATCCACCTAAACTAAGGTTCTGAGAATCCTCACTAATTTCCAACACTCAAAAAAGTCTCGATAACAAAAGTTGGAGAACTACTTGTTTATATTATCTTCCTTATCTCAGTAAATGTCTTCATTATTCTCCCAGTTACTCAAGCTATGAGTCTTAGGCTAATCTTGTATTTCTTTTCTTTCACTCATTTCCCTATATCTCAGCTATTATGAAAACATGTAAGTTTTACCAACAAAATATATCTCTAACCTGCTCACTTCTTTCTGCTTCTGCTCCATCACCATAATGTGAGACACAATCTTCTTTGACATGAGAATTGCACCTTTGCCAACATCCTTGCTTCTCTTTCACTCTTGCCTTTCTCATATCCATTCTTTTACTCGGCAAGGCAATTTTATCCAATAGATGCTACAGCCTCAGTGTCCAAATCCTGGGAAACTTTAAAGGACATAACACAGTGTTTGGGACTAATGGAAAATAATCATTGACTCAAATTTTTTTAAAATACACAAACTTAAAAAAATTACTCATATTTATTTTAATATCTAAAGATGGCCATATCAACTAGTAAATACAACAAAATGTCATAGAAAATTATATTTAATGAAGATATGAGTTCAGTTTAATATTTCTGATAAGATGTAATATAAGGTATCCATAAGGGAGAATGTTTGGTTCATGACTATCTTTTTACCTTCATCTCATATATTTTTCCACTTATATGACCTAACAACACTGGTCTTAGAATATGACACAGTCCTTCCTACCTCCAAGTTTGGGCATATGTAGTTCCTTGAGTCTAAAATATTCTCCAAACTATTCAATAAATAATATTTACTGTTTTTGCTCAGCCCACCACCTGAAAAAGAAGCAAGTTGTTTCAGACCTGGGAAGAAACTTTTCCTCATTGAGATAGTCCATTTCAAAAATGAGGCTTTGAAATAGTAGGGCATTCTCCTGAATCAAGAGTCTTGTGGCTGAATTATCCTAAAAGCATGTCCTATTTCTCCTGTTATTCTAGGATCCGGATCCTTTCTTGTAGGCATGCCCTGGTGGGTATATACAATGAAACTGGACTAGATTATACTAAGGAATTGTCCAATTTCCTTGGAAGGATGGCAATTAAGACCCACTCTCAGCCTGACAATGTAAGGTACTTTATTTCTATCAACTCTACAACACCTGTAACAAAAATGGCTACATAATTTGAACACTTGTACCATTTATTTTTCACAACAACTCTGAAGTAAGCACCCTTATTACCCAATTTTTCACACCAGGAAACAGTCTCAGAAATTTAAGTGTGCAACCACTAAGTGGCTGATTATGTCTCTCCACCTTCAAAATGATATAACAAGGCTTCTTTCATTATTTGACTTTCCTAAACACCTTCGTGGCTGAGAAGAACATCACTGATGTAACTTCTGGAAATGCACAGAGATTATCTTGAATTCTCCAGGGTAAAACAAAGAAATGATATATTCAAGTGAAGGAGAAAGAAGGTGTCAAGTATATAAAGAGGGATTTCCTAGAGCACACCCAGAATATAGGTTCTTTGGTCAATCCAAGCAACTTCCACATTACGCTACTAATACTGAGGATAGAGAAGTTAAGAATAATTCCTTAGAAATATTGATGATTTCATACATGTTATTTGGGAAATGACATGCCTGGATCAAAGTTAGCATACTTCTGAAATCTTGAAACTATCCTGGAACATTAAGTCCATTTCTGTATTTGATTTATGTCTATAAAGTTATTGTGGGGCAAGATAGGAAATAATTATAGAATAGAGTCTATGTAGACTATTGCCTGTTTTTAGAGTTATTTCTCTCAGAAATGTGACAATTAGAAGACAGAAATTAATATTTTACTATGTTCCTAGTGAGATACAGTGGGTGATTTTTAAGGAAGATGATAATTACTAGTATGAAACTGAACTATAACGAATAATGCCAGCAGGGAGACAAATTCTGATAAGGCTATTGTGCTGTAGTTCCTCCAAATCCCATGAATATCTTAGAAATTTAAATGGATGCTGCACCTTGAAATAAGAAAGCAGCCAGTAAATTCTTTAGAAACATTCAAAGTTCAAGAAATACTAGGTTGAACTATATTTAATAGTCAATATTTAATGTTTATGATCTATAAAAATGTCATTCCTATAGTTCAATCTGCAAGTAAAGTTTGCATTTCTTAAATGCATTCTCTCTACTTTGACTTCATAAGCATGGGTATGTATGTATGTGTGTGTGTGTATATATATATTTAAATCATTCAAAATTCTGTCTGTATTTGTATTACAGAGAAGCTTTAATGATCACACAGGCTCATAGGTCACAGAAACAAATAAATACATCAGGTTTAAAATAATGGCAAAAACCCTTGTTGGTGTGGCTCAGTGGACTGAATACAGGCCTGTGAATCAAAGTGTCACTGGTTCAATTTCCATGCCTGGGTTGCAGCCTGGGTCTCCAGTTGGGGGTATACAAGAGGCAACCACATATTGGTGTTTCTCTCCCTTTCTCCCTCCCTCCCCCTCTCTCTAAAAATAAATTAATAAAATTGAAAAAATAATGGCAAAGAGATAGAAAGGGAAAATGAAAAGAAATTAGTAGAGAGGGAGTAGGAAAGAGACAAAGAGGAGACACATACTAAAAAGTCTGTATGCAAGAGAGAATGATAAAGAAAATAAATAGCACCCAATGAATGAAGGGAGAGACTGAGAAATAAAGTAAAAGAAGAAGAAGGAGGAATAAAAATAGAAACAGGCAGAGGATAGGGAAAGAGATACTTTCTGAGTATATGCTGAACTGTAAACATCTGTAAGCTCTCAATCAGTGTTGTAGTTGGTGGTATTAGTGATTTCATTGCTTGTTTTATATTCAACCTATTTTAAAAAACTATGTACTATAATATTTTTCTTATGTTCTCTTTCCTATTGTTTCACTGAGTTTAGTTATAAAGGGAAGCATAGGGCAGTGGTTCAAATTATTGGCTGTAATTCTAATGGGCTACATTAATTTAGAACACATAAGGATAATTTCTCTGAGTCTTAGTTTCCTCTTCTTTAAAATGGAGTTAATTGTGCAGTGCATCTTGGTAAGTAAATATTAGTAAATACTACAGACAAGTAGCTGTATTAATATAAACACCTTGAATTTAAAATAAATTATTTTTAACTAAAAATAACAACAGAAGGAAATAATACAATATGAGAACAGTGGTGGTGAAAAGCTAATGACTTGGGAGAATTTTCAGACTGGGGTAGTAAGATACATTACTTGTAAAATAGAAATGCATACATTTATAAAATATTTAAGTATATAGTTCTTTTTTTAAGATTTTATTTATTTATTTTTAGAGAGGGAAGGGATGGAAAAAGAGAGAGAGAAACACCAATGTGTGGTTGCTGGGGGCTGTGGCCTGCAACCTAGGCATGTGCCCTGACTGGGAATCGAACCTGAGATGCTTTGGTTCACAGCTCACGCTCAATCCACTGAGCTACACCAGCCAGGGCAGTTCTTAATATTATTTGTGATATGTAAAAGGCAAAATCATAGAATGTTATTCTTTTCATGTTGCATCCTAAACTGATCTTTTTAGTCACTCTCCTTTCTCACTATCTGATGGAAGTTCTTCATTACATTTCAAGAAAGTAAAGATCTTCACCTACACTTGCCAGCACTACATTTCTATTTTGCACAAACTGTCTACCACCCAGTTATATGCATTTTTAGAAAGAAATAAAGTGGAGTTTTGGCATTATAGGTTTAACATTCATAGCTTACATTTCAAGAGTGACTGCAAAGTTCCAGAATATGTAGTCAGTTTATCCTTTTGGTGAGAAGTACTTCACAGCTGGTGTGAGGAGTGAACCACTGAATGAGAGAGCCTAGCTGAGGCACTTACAAAACACAGCTTAGTACAGTTTATTGTTCTGTCCTCATTACCATTTATTCATTGTATAGGGAAAATCATATGCTAAATAGGTATTCATGATTCTGAGGATTGACAAGTTCCCTGGAGGGATCACTCACAAATGGTGAGGGTTTACTCTACATCAAAAAGTTATGAAATACCTTGCCTCAAACAGGTCAGACCAACACATGGCATTTCTTTAATGGACTCTTTAGGCACAAAGTGTGTTCATTTATGGTAGGAGAAAAATGTAAGCTTCATGAAAAAGGATAAGAAAGGTGTGCTTACTAGTGTGATGTATCCAGATCCTCTCTAAATGTCTCTGAATTGGGGGTCTGGAGATAATCATTATTGTAATACACTGCTGAACATTTTTGGCATGAAAAATTCATTTTCTCTAATAAAATCTCTGAATACCTTGTGAAAGCAATTAAATAGTATGTCCTTAGCATCCAGATTTCCTTTGGGATTAAAGTGGAAATAAAATAAGAATTGCCTTTCATTAAATTTTCTTATTATGTCTTACAAAATTAATTACTCCTTGAACAGACCTGATGTAAAACAGTTATACATTGTATGTTTCCTTCCTATTTCCCCACATAGCACCTTTTC
The DNA here is from genome assembly GCA_004024845.1 of Tonatia bakeri. NCBI lineage: Eukaryota > Metazoa > Chordata > Mammalia > Chiroptera > Phyllostomidae > Tonatia > Tonatia bakeri. Next base: position 22,636 of record PVIA01004528.1, read on the forward strand.
AAAAATTAATTATATCCAATGGTTTCAATTCAAAGAGAAATAATTAAAAGCAACGTGGGGGAGTAAAGAGATAATGATATAATTTTAAGTTAATTGAAACATTTTAAAATCAACTGGTCTTTCTTAGAGTTTAATTTCTGTTAAAATTTAATAGTTTATATACATATATGAGTGTTTAATATTTATATTAAATATGATATTGAATTTTATAGTCTGAGAAATGATTTCACAGGTAATTTCTCTTAAAAAATCTTTTAATTTGTATAAGACAAAATGGAATGTTTAAGATAAAGAATTTCTTTAAACTGAACACAGGTAGTCTGAATGTGGCTGTCTGCTAAGTTTTGTCTATGTATGGGATCTCATTAAGGTCATAGAAAATGTCCTTTGGTGTTCTCTAATTAGTTCACTAGAGTTATAGCATTCTTCTGCTGACTTCTACAGTTACAATGACAAAATTTCAGAAAATAACACTGCATCACACACACACACACACTCATCAGAAAAAAACAACAGAGTGTTCATGAGTCTAGTTTTACCCATCAAGAGACATAAGAAGAAGGCTCACTGTGCATTTCCCTTTCTCATACCAATAAAGAAGCCCACAGGGATGAATGCATACAGGTTGCTACACTGGTATAAGTAAATTTAAGGGCACAGCACAGGTCTCATTCATCTTTCCATTGTAATCAAGATGCCTGATTCTCATCCACTCAAGAACCGCTGTTGTAAGATGCCGTAATATACTTCTGTTCCATTTGAGCCAGTTGCTCCCATGAAGGCTCAGGGAAGGCCAAGGAGATATGAATTCATTTAGAATGGTCTCACCATATACCTGTCTCTGTGCTGGAGCAACCACTCTCTAAGAATACTGAATTTACTTCAGTTTGTGGGAATTTCCCTTGTCCAAAAGAATATAAAATATTAGAGGTTAATTTTAAAGTGACCAACTCACCTACCAGATGACACTGTCACTAAAGATATTAACAAACACATAAGTCAGTGGGGCTTGGAAACTTCTTGCACAATCACTACAATTATCAAGAGACCCCTGGCTCTTCTTCCACATTTGTTTGCCCAGCTCCTGAGCCAGTCATTTTAGTTACCATCTCTGGGCCCAATCTGCTTAGAGATGTATTCAGAAGTTTTTTTTTAGATTACACTGCAGTAACAAAATAGTTGTCCATGGCCTACAAAAAAAAATCATTTCTCACTCACATTATATATTGAATATGGAATATTGGTTAGCAGTATTCTGTGCTCTACATATAGTCTGGAATCCAGGCTGAAGAACAGTCTAAAGAAAATTTTAAAAACACTCTATCATATACACAGCTGTTCCCATGACAGAGAAAAAAAAAAAAAAAAACAACAATGCCATATCTATATGCCAGCTCTTAAAGCTCTTCTCAGAAGTAGCAATATCAGGCCACATGTACAGATATAGGCAAAAGTTGGTTTACAGCTGTTCATATGGAAAATAATATAATAGTTAACAAGTAATAATACAAGAATACATTGTGTTTGGTGTACTTACAACTGTAAACCTACTTTTGCCCCACACTGTATTTCTGTAGCTACCGCAAGTTTTATGACTAAGCTGAATGTGCATGAGATGAGGAAGTATAAACTTCTCACAGGAGAGGCGGAATGGAGGTGAACAATGACATAATTCACTGCAGATCTGGCTACTGTGCTTAGCCACTCTGACCCACCTCTGGCCCTCAGGATGCCAATCTCTGGCTTACGGGTCCCAAGAAATAGATCCTATTATTGTCAATATGGAACCAGCACACATAAGAAGGAAAATGTGAAGTTGAAGGCAGCCCAAACTCCATAGAAATATGTTTTGACTTGACCCATTTTTTTTCTTTCAGTTCAGTCAACCTTACATGTCAGAATTTTGTACGAGAAGCACAGAGTTTAATTTATGGTACATCATTTCATCTCAGCTACATGTGAGGCTTGGGCAGTTATGTCAGTTCTCATCTATCTGTTATTATCATGTCTTTCCTTCCTTCCCATGCTTCTCATCCCTATGGAATCTAACTGAGCCCACAGTTCTGTTTGAAGTGATTTTCTGCTCTGAAAGAAATGCTCAAGTCTCACATGTCAAGACCAGAAAATAAAATAATGTTAAATTACATTTAAAGGAATCCACCACACATTATTTTTTCAACTTCAAAGTCTAGTAACTGAACATTTACACATCCATATTCAGTCATGTGCCTTAACCTATATATTTTTTATTCCATGTATATTTAAGGATACTTTTTAGAAACCATAATTATAATTGAGAAATGTTGTGTCATTAAACTGAAGTAGACAGTGTTATACTTCAAAAAATGCATTTCAATTTTTCTGCTTATTCTGCTTCTAAATGAAACAGTTTACTTCAAGAAGGCCTTTTGCTTTCTGTAGGTTTATAAATCCTAGGTTATGTCAAGTAAAAGATTACAAAGCTTCCTTTCAATCCTTATATGTCCAGGTGACACCATCAGCATAAAAGGCCACAGAAAGGCAATTTATATGCACAGGGTAAAAAAAGATGGATATATAAGAACTTCCAGTTAAGATGGAGGGGTATGTAGACACACTTCACCTTCTCATGCAACCACAAGAAAAATCACAACTAACCTAATCAAAACAAAAACACCCAGAACTGCCAGAATATCAAATAGTATGGAAGTCCAACAACCAAGGATTTAAAGAAGCCACATTCATTCAGACAGGTAGAGGGATTGAGACAGGGAGCTGGGGTGGAAAGGACATGGAGCAGTGCAGAGAAGCAGTGGCAGCAGCAGCAGTGGAATGGACAGTCCCATATTCATGTGTGGTGGATACAAATCAGGAGAGATACAACAGGAGCAAGCAATCCCAGTCACAGGCCAGACTGCACAGCACAGAGTTCTAGTACTGGGAAGATAAAGCCCCACAACTTCTGGCTATAGAAATCAGTGTGGGCTGGGGTGGTGGAAGAAACTGCCAGTTTCTCAAGAGAGTCTTTTTAAAGGACTAGCATGGACCTACAACATCCACAAACCCACCCACTCTGGAAATCACCACCAAAGCAACAACTAGAAAAGTGCCAGTTGCATACAAGAAGTGGGTGAAGTGACTAGAAATGAAGTGAGTGTTGGGCAAGTCTCCAGAAGCCAGACAGAGGCATTATCCCCTCCCCAACCCCTCCTCCCCCATAGCACTACAAAGCCACGAAGTGTGTTGCCCTATCATGATGAAAACCTAAGGCTCCGCCCCCATACAATTTAACAGGTGTGCTAAGACAGGGAGTGAAATCAGCTCTAACTAATACACAGACATAAACACAGGGAGGCTGCCAAATTGAGATGGAGAAACATGGTCCAAAAGAAAGAACAGAACAATGCTCCAGAAAAAGAACCAAGCAAAACAGAGATAGCCAACTTAACATATGCAGAGTTCAAAACACTGCATATGTGTTTTGAACTCTGCAGTGGTCAGGATGCCCAGAGAACTCACTGAGTACAGTAAAAACATAAGGGAAGAAATGAAGGTTACACTAAGTGAAATAAAGAAAAATCCACAGAGAACCAACAGTGAAGGGAAGGAAGCCAGGATTTAAATCAATAGTTTAGAACATAAGGAAGAAATAAACATTCAACCAGAACAGAATGAAGAAACAAAAATTCAAAAATCAATGAGAGTATAAGAAGACTCTGGGACATCTCCAGAAGTGCCAATATCTGAATCATAAGGATACCAGAAGGAGGAGAAGAAGAAGGGCAAAAATTGCAAATTTATTTGAAAAATGATGAAAGAAAACTTTTCTAATTTAATGAAAGAATTAGACATGCAAGTCCAGGAAATATAGGGTCCCAAACAAGAAGGATGCTAAGAGGCCCACTCCAAGACACATTATAATTAAAATGCCAAAGGTTAAAGATAAAGAGAGATCTTAAAAGCAGCAAGAGAAAAGCAGAGTTACCTACAAAGGAGTTCCCTTAAGACTCAGCTGATTTCTCAAAAGACACTTTGCAGGCAAGAAGGGACTGGCAAGAAGTACTCAAAGTGATGAAAAGCAAGGACCTACAAGCTATATTACTCTATCCAGTAAAGCTATCATTTAGAGTAGAAGGGCAGATAAAGTGCTTCCCAGGAAAGGTAAAGCTAAAGGAATTCATCATCATCAAGTCCCTTATTACATGAAATATCAAAGAGACTTATATAACAAAAGATCAAAACTATGAACATTGAAATGACAATAAACTCACAACTATCAACAACTGAATCTAAAAGCAAAAACAAAAACAAACTAAGCAAACAACTAGAACAGGAACAGGATAATAGACATGGGGATCATTTGGAGGATCATCAGCTGGGAGGGGGAAGAGGGGAATTGGGGAAAAAGGTGCAGGGATTAAGAAACATAAATGGTAGGTACAAAATAGAGAGGAGAATGTTGAGAATAGTATAGGATATGGAAAAGCCAAAGAACTCACATGCATGGAACTTATATAGTCCATGGACATGAACTAAAGTGGGGGGATTACTGCAGGGAAGGGTGGTACCCCCAGTGGAGGAGAAAAAAGGGGGGAATTAGGACAACTGTAAAAGCATAATCAGTAATATATACTTAAAAATAGAGATGGATATATGGAAACATATTCATGTTAATATCTAAATTTAATTTTCCTATTTTTGTACACTTCTGTGAATAAACCCAAACCATTGCCATGTCCATTTTAAATGAACATATTATATGGAAAGTGAGTTATCTTACTAAAGCTGACAAAATGTGTGTTTGTGTGTTTATTCTCAATATTGTTGCTTTAAGCTGACATTACTGGTATGTACTGAAGATACTAATATGTTTTAGATATCTCCCTCATGCCATTGTCACCTCTTTCTGGATTTATTTTAAAGATGGTTGTTGAAACTCCCACTTCTTCCCCTTTTTCTCCTCACCTCTCTCCTTCTGTCAAAAACATGCCCCTTCTTTTCAAGACAGCCCTATTGCCACAACTGCCTAAACACTGAAACCCCTCTCTTCTGCCTTGACTGAAGCTATTCTGCCTTTGTCTACCTACTCCTTACTATGACTTAAGTCCACTGTTCCTCCCAGGCTGCCAACCTGGGACCTTCCTGGGAGACAAGAAAATGGAGAGAAGGAAAAGAATTCCTTATCTCTGCCTGAATCCTGCCATCACCCATTCTTCTGTTCAGACCGAGGCTGTACGTCTCGGTGCTGGTTAGCTTTATGTGTCTGTTCAACTGGGCTAAGTCATGCCTAGACAGCTGTTAAAACATTTCTGGGTGTGTCTCTCAGATTAGTATTTGAATCTGTAGACTGAATAAAGAGCTTCCTCACTAACGTGAATGGTTATTATCCAATTCACTGAGGGCTAGAATGAAACAAAAAGGTACAGAAGAATAAATTTGCTGCCTTTGGTATGGGGATTTGCAATATTCATTTTCTCTTGTTCTCGGGGATCATGTTCCTGCTTCCTGGGCCTTTGGACTCAGACTGAATTACCAGCTTCCCTGGTTCTCCAGCTTGCAAACAGCAGATCGTGAAACCTCTCAGCCTTTGTAACCATATGAGCAATTCCCATGATGAATCTTCCCCATGCATATAGTTCCATCCACCTAGTTCTGTTTCTCTGGAGAACTCTGACTGACACAATCCCTTACTTGCCAAAGCCAACATCCCTAACATCTCTAGTCTTTCTTAAGCAAAGAATCAGGTCATATGAGGTTCTATATACTTGGAACAGTTCAGAAAGAAGGCAGAGGTTAAAAGGTAAAGTTCTGCAGAGGAAATCTCTGCTTTCTCTCTGTCACTTCCCTGCTTTCTTTCTCTGAATTCTACCTTCTCCTGTAACCCCTCATATTCCAGCTTCACAGGCGATTCCCTGCTTTTAGCTCATCTTCAGAGACTATTACTGTTTTGATCAATGAAAAGTGAGGTAGTTCTGTTTAGTATGCAAATTTCTGAATATAAAGTCAGAAAATTCCAGGTCTAGTCCCAGTGCCCCTCATCTGTTGTATGCATATTTCATTAGAGTTTCCCCATTCCCTGGGATTGGAAAACAGCTGAGAAGTATCTATCTCAGCTATGTAGTAACTTTATAACAATGTAATAACTTTACATTGTTATTGTTTCTGTCTCATCAGACAATGAAGTCTTTCAAGAAAGAAATTATGCCATATTCATGGGTTTCCCTGGGCCTCAAACAGTGCCTAACTGTAGAAAGTGTTTCATAAAAGTTTCCTGAATAAACTTTCAACTGCCACACTCCTGATTTCAAAAATCCCACCTCATGTCATCCCCTGTTTTCTTTAATCACTTACCTGATCCCTTTTCTAGGCAATCTGATGTCATTTGCCTTTTAATCATTTATCCCAGTTATTCCTACAAGGTCAGTCCAAACACCATAACCATATTATTCTAGATGCACAACTACCACCTCCAGATTCTGTGTGCTACAAATAAATAACAAACAAAAATAACTACATAAATGTGCACAGCTCTCCTCTTTTTGTTTTTGTTTAGTTAAATTATACAATTTATGTCTGCTTAGCCCCACTGAAATCTTTTAAATAGCAGGGAAAATCAGGAACTGAGGCAATAAGAAAAACACAACTTTCCTGGAGTTTCTCCAGTAATTTCTTGCAAAGCTGAAATCTACATATTCTAGCGACATACAGATCCCAACTCAAGCATGCTTTACATAAAATTGCTTTGCTGCATTCCTCCCTCATTCTAAGCAAAATATAGTAAACATATTTAGGAGATTTGGAAAAACAAAAAGTTCAACATCCACACCAGAATTTTATGCTGAGATTTCCCACTACCACCAGTAAATAAACTTTGTTAAGAACATCTTGTAGCCTCTTCATTTGTAAAGCACTTCTTGTTTAAAACACACTTAGCAAAACACTTCTGCTTGATAGTTTAATAATATTCACTTCAAAATGCAGTGTTCACTTCAAAAGGCATACATCTGGGCTCAATCCAAAATAAACTTTGTGTAGCAAATTGCAAACACCTAAGGTACCTCTTTTCCTCCCTGCTGTAGGTGAGTCAGTTCCTAATGCAACACCCTATCTGGCATGCGTAACTACTGAAAAACAAGCCCACAGCACTGTGTGTGTACCCCACAAGCCCAGAACAACATCATCTGTGTTAGCTAACATGCAATCTATCCCAAGTTATTATTGTAATTCAAAACAGGATCAAAGTTGGATGGAGAAATCTTTCTAATCCATATAGTTAACTAGAGACATTGAACACTTGGACTGCCCTGGCTGGTATGTGGCTCAGTGGATTGAGCAACAGCCTGTGGACTGAAGGTTTGCCAGTTCGATTCATGGTCAGGGCACAAGTGTAGATTGCAGGCCAGGTCCCCAGTTGGGGGCATGAGAGAGGAAATGATAGCATATTGATGTTTCTCTCCTTCTCCCTTCCTTCCCCTCTTTCTAAAAATAAATGAATCAAATCTTTTAAAAAAGACAGAACTTGGACCTACCTGCATCACACTGCCTTTACATCTATGCCCACATAAGGCACAGTGCATAATTAATAGAGAAAGCTGAGATCTGCAGTGCCAGAAGTTGACTCATTTTTCTGTGCAGGTAAATAACATACACTTGCCAAGCCCTAAGAAGTCCTTAACACTAACACAAGGTTCCATAGCTTTGCAATATTCTACCCCACCCTATCCAACTGTAATCCTACCTTACTCTCTACTTAACCAACTCCTACCTCTTTCACAGCTCTCAGCTTAGATCCCAGTGCTTGTAGGAAACCTTCCTGACCTCTTACCTCATCTGTGTTAAGTGTACAGCATCCTTTAGTCCTCCATGTTTTAGTATTCATCACAGTGTTTTATAATTTTCTGGTCTATTTTTCTCAATCCTCCACTAGGTTATGAGGTGAAGCCTGGTCTGTTTTTTTTTGCACACTACTACCACCTAACATACTGCTAGTATATGATAAGACTTTGGTAAATGCTTACTGAAAAAACAAAGGTGTGCTTACAAGACCTATTTTGGTTCTACGGCTTTATTTTCAAACTGCTCCTTCCTTAAAGGGGTGTTTGTACTTTATTACATAAAAATTTAATTTTTTTACATCTAGTTTCTTAAGACTTTGCTAAATGCCACTTCAGCCACTCTTTCAGCAGTTCCAAAATAGTAGTAGGCTAGGTTAAAAGATGTAATATTAGCAGTTTAAAAACTGTACTCTAATGGTAATAGTCTTGAAATTCTGTTCTGGCCTTGATAGATGTACTACTACTAATAATTAGGTGGAGAGACAGAGTGAGTGGAAAGTGAGAAATATATATACTGGTTTGGTATGGGGGCTCGATCTCTGTGGTAGTGCTCCTCTCGTTCCAGGTAAACCCAATTGTTTACATGTGATTCCAACCTGACTCCCCCTCCTTTATCCATTTACTCTCTGCATTTGGGCTGAACAATGTAACTATTCCTGGCCAATGAACTTTTGACAAAAGTGACATGCATTGACTCTAGAACCAGAGCAGTTAATTGCTACTTTAAGAAGCCCCAGTTTTGTCTTTGTCCTGCCACCTCAACTAGAGCCATTCCAGAGGATGGAGGGCATATTAAAAGAGTATTGAAACAAGGTCAACATTGAACAAATTTACTGCCAGTTTCCATGACCAGGGGCCTAGAGTATGAGTTAGAAATAAACTGACCTTATAGGGCTTATTGTTACTTGCCACAAGCTAGCCTACCCTGACTAACTGAATTCCTCTCAGTGCTTTTGTTTAAATAGCGGCATCCAGAATGTCTCTAGTTCTGGGAAGAGAAGATCTTCGATCATATAGGAAATCCTCACTATTATGCCCATTTTGTGCCCATGCCAGAGTCAGGTCTGATTGTGTCCTTAAGGATAGTCACTAGGTACACTTCTTTCAGCAGGAACTTATTGTAGTAGGTGACAGGTTGGTGTTTACTTGTCTGTCTGCATGGATAAACTGTTAGTTCTCCAAGACAGGACAAGCAGTTTCTTTGAATGATTGCCAGAGGAGCTCAATTAAGGTGGTACAAAAGAGTAACTCAGAAGTCCCATGAGGAATGACATTACTCCTGAAGGAGTTATACTTCATAGATTTGCAACAATTAAGAAAATGTTAACCCTATGCTCACTCAATATATTAATTTATATTAAATAAATGAATTCATTATTAATTTAATTAATTTATGGCTTTTATGATAAATTATCACAAATGTAGTGGCTTGAACAATACACACTTATTATCTTACAGTTCTGGATATCAGAATTTTGAGCCCTGGCTGGCATAGCTCAATGTATTGAGCGCGGGCTGTGAACCAAAGAATTGCAGGTTCGATTCCCAGTCAGGGCACATGCCTGGGTTGCAGGCCACGGCTCCCAGCAACCGCACATTGATGTTTCTCTCTCTCTCTCTTCCTCCCTTCCCTCTCTAAAAATAAATAAATAAAATCTTTAAAAAAAAGAAATTTGAAATGGATTCATTAGGCTAAATTCAAGGTATTGACAAGGCTTCCTTTCTTTCTGGAGGCCTAAAGAGAGAGTGCATTTCTTTGCATTCATTCACCTTCTAGAGGATGCTCTCACTTCTTGAATCAGGGCCCCTTCCTCCACCTTTAAAGCCAGCTATGTTGGTCCAGGTCCTTCTTACACTGCCATCTCTTTGGTACTGTCTCTTCTGTCCCCTCCTTCTACTTTTAAAGGCCCTTGTGATTATATTGGGTTTACCTTGATAATCCAAGACAATCTACCCATTTTAAAGTCAGATGATTCACCACTTCAAACCCTTCTGCAAAATCAATTTCTCTAAGCCATGTAACCTAACAAATTATAGATTCTGTGATTAGGAAATGGACATCTTGGGGTGGGGGCGTTCTGCCTGCTATCCTGAATTTAACCTGAAAACTCACTGGAGGGGATTTACGGATTCTCAGCTCCATACACAAAGTAGCACAATAGCCATTGTTTAGCAGAACTGTATGTTATGTGGCCCATAAACACCCTCTAAGAGACAGATTATTATAGTCTTCATTTACAGGATGAGAAACATACTGGAAAAAAACCCAAAGCATTTATAGTTTTTGAGACACCTACAATAACAAACCATGAAATATTGAATACTTTTGATTATTTACATTGAATTAATACTTTTAAACAACAAAAATGTGTGAATGTATGAGGTCTGTCCCCAAAAATCCAGCCATTGTTAATGTAATGAGAATGGTTTGCTTGACATTAATGTAACCTGGCAGCCAAAGAAAGTGAACTGGAATGAGCATGTGTGAACAATGATGACTTCACTGTACTAGTCAGTGGGGGTGGTAGATGTCACTGAGTGAGCATGTGTACTTTGTAGCCATTGCACTCAAAATGACTGAATGAGTATAACAACACATCTGCATTATATTTTGCATTAAATTTCAACATTCCTCTGCAGAAACTTTTCTGATGATTCCAAGTCATAGCTATGGGCAGCTTCATTACAACAAAACAGCCATTCATGTATTATGTATCATGCAGAGTTCTTTGGCAAAACACCAACTCACCAAGTAATTCAGCCCCTTACAGCCCAGATTTGCAAATTCTGCCTTTTCCCAAAACTAAAATCATGGGAATTAAAAACAAAAGTCAGAAGTGAAGGATACACTAATTGAAGTGAAAAATAAATTATAAAGTTCAACAATAGAGTAGCCCTGGCTGGTGTGGCTCAGTGGATTGAGCACTGGTCTGCAAACCCCAAGGTTGCCAGTTCGATTCCCAGTCAGGGCACATGCCTGGGTTGCAAGCCAGGTCCCCAGTGGGGGCCATGTGAGAGGCAACCACACATTGATGTTTCTCTCCTTCTTTCTCTTTCCCTTTCCCTCTCTCTAAAAATAAATAAAATCTAAAAAATATATATTCTTATAAATTTAAAAAAAGAACAATAGAGTAGATGAAATCATATGTCAAATCAACAATTTGGAATATAAGGAAGCAGAAAAAAATCTATCAGAAGAGCACACACACACACACAAAAAACAGAGTCCAAAAAAGTAGCATAGTATAAGAGACCTCTGGGACAATATTTGCACCATGAAAGTGCAGAAAGGAGAAGAAAGAGAGCAAAGAGTTGAAAATTTATTTTAAAAATAATGACAGAAAACTTCCCTAATCTTGTGAAGGACATAGACATGTAAGTCCAGAAAGTGCAAAAATTCCACACAAGATGAATCCAAAGAGGCCCTCATGAAGACACATCATAATAAAATGCCAAAGGTTAGAGACAAAGAGAGAATTTTAAAAGCAGCAAGATGAAAGCAGTTTGTTACCTACAAAGGTGTTCCCGTAAGACTGTCAATTGATTTCTCAATGGAACCTCTGCAGACCAGAAGGGATTGGCAAGAAATTCAAAATGATGAACAGCAAGATCCTACAACTAAGATTACTCTACCTAACAAAGTTATCATTCAGAATCAAAAGACAGATAAATAGCTTCCCAGACAAGAAAAAACCTAAAGGATTTCATCACCACCAAACCAGTACTACAAGAAATGTTAAAGAGTCTTCTGGGAGAAGAAGAAAAAGAAGAAGGAGGAGGAGGTGAGGAAGAAGAAAAGAAAAGAAAAAGAAAGAAAGGAAGTAAGGAAAGAAAGAAAGGAAGTAAGGAAAGAAAGAAACGAGGAAAGAAAGTGAGAAAGAGAAAAGAAATATGAATATTTTTTGGGTGGTGGATATACAATGCAATATACAAATCATGTATCATAGAAATGTACACTTGAAAACTAAATGACCCCAATAAACTTAATTTAAAAAACACAACAAAAAGTATACAAGTAATAAAATGAAAATAAATACATATCTATTACCAATTACTCTAAATGCAAATGCATAGATAAAATGCTACAATCAAAAGACATATGGTGGCTAAATGGATAATATAACAAAACCTTAAACATATGCTATCTATAAAAGCATTGTTTCAGATTTAGGCGAACACAGACTGAAAATAAAGGGATGGAAAGATATATTTCATGCAAATTGAAACAAAACACAACAAGAAACATACAGTAGATACTTAGACCAAATAAACTTTAAAGAAAATGCTATGACAAAAGACAAATAATGTTCCAGCAACTATAATTCTTGGTATTTATTTGAAGACACTCAAAGCACTAAATTGAAAGGACATATACATCCATATGTTTATTGCAGAACTACTTACAATAGCCAAGATACAGAAGAAAATGTGCCCATCAATAGATAAATGGATAAAGAAGTGGTGCATATATATAATGGAATGTGATTCTGATGTTAAAAAGAATGAAAACTTACTATTTGCAAAAACATAGATGGACCTATGTATTATGGTCCATGTACTATGTACTATGGACCATGTATCATGCTAACTGAAATAAGTCACACAGAGAACAACAAATACCAGATGATTTCACTTATATGTGAAATATAAAAAACACAATAATCAACAAGCAGAACAGGATCTGACTTACAGATATGGAGAACACTTTGACAGTTGCCAGATGAGAGAGGGTTTAGAAGGATGAGTATAAAAGGGTGAAAGGATTTAGAAATACTAGTTGGTTACAGAATAGTCATGAGCATGTAAAATCTAGCAAAAGGAATATAGTCAATAATATTATAATAACTATATATATGGTGTTAGAAGTGTAGTAGATTTATTGGAGTAATCACTTCATACATTATACGTTTAATCACAGGGAGGTAGACTTAAAACTAATATAGCATGTAAACTGTAATTTAAAAAGAAAAAATAAAATCACACAAAAATGAAAATATAAAAAGCCAATTCTTTTTCATAAAAAACTAAGTTCATAGAATTTTCAGAATGTGGCTACCAATGGAATGTTGAGGAAGACCACAGCTATATTAAACATGAGACTATGGTATCCCTGTGCTTGGCAGCCAACTCGCAGAGATAATTAGATAAATGTAAGATGGTGTAAAAAACTGTAATGTAGCATATTGATATTTTGACATAAATTCTGCTTGTCTTAATGTCTTTTGAGGCTATTTGTAGAAGAGCTTATAGGTTGAAAATAGAAAATCTTTGGTAAAAGAAACGTAAGATTGTGACACCAGAGGAATGGTGGCATGAGAGATCAGCTTGGTCTCTCCCCTTGAAGTTTCAACATTTTGAACAGCTATAACTCAAGAAAGGATTCCCTGATCAATACACAAAAACACCTGAGGAATCAGAAAATGAAAAATCTCCAGAAAACAATTTTGAATACATGAAAATGTGGGGTTTAAATGACAGAGAATTCAAGATTATGGTTCTGAAAAAAAAAAAAAACTTAATGAGATGCAAGAAAATACAGATAGACAGTTTAATGAGCTCAGAAAACGAATCAACAACAAAAAAACAAGCACTGTATCAAAAAGATAGAAACTTTATAAGAAAACCAAGCAGAAATTAAGAACTGTGAATTAAGAACTCAATTAAAGAAACCAAAAATGAACCAGCAAGCATAGGAAATAGAGCAGACCAGATGGAGGAAGGAATTAGTGATATTGAAGGTAGAAATCTAGAAGTGATGCAGAAGGAAGAAAAGAAATACTTGAGCATGGAAAGAATGCTATGAGAAATATCTGAATCCATCAGGAAGAGCAATATAAGAATCATAGCTATACAAGAAGAAAAGAGAAAGAAAGGAATGGAGAACCTTCTCAATCAAATAGTTCATGAGAACTTCCAAAACTCTTAGAAAGAGTAAGGTCTTTGAATCCAAGAAGCAAATAGAACACCTAATTACCTCAATTCATAAAAGCCTTCTCCAAGGCACTTTATATTAAAACTGTTAAAAATTAATGATAAGAAAAGAATTCTCAAGGTAGCCAGGGAAAAGAAGAAAGTAGTCTATAAAGGAAAGACCTCTGGTCTATCATCAAACTTCTCAGCAGAAACTCTACCAGCTAGTAGAGAGTGGAAACAAGCACTCAAACTACTGAGAGAAATTGCTAGCCAAGAATAATATACCCAACAATATAAAACAGAAATAAAGACTTTTCCAGACATATAGAAAGTGAAGGAATTTACCACCAGAAGATTTCCACTGCAGAAAATACAGAAGGAGGTTATTCTATATGAAACAAACAAACAAAAAAATCAGAAAACTATGAGTAAGATCATCAAAAAACAGTATAAGCAGAAATAATTTGTGGCAACAATAACATAAACAGAGAGCTGTTAATGGTCTGAATTTGCAAAGGAGGATGGAGATCAGACACATTCAAAAGAACTACTGTATATATGAAACTTTATAACCTTAATGGTAACTACACACACACACACACACACACACACACACACACACACAAACTGAGACACTTGACTTAAAAAAATAAAACAAAAGAAAGATGTGTGAAATACCACCAAACAAAAATAGCAGAGAGAAGCACAAAGAAAAAGAACCAATGGAGGCACAGAGCTACCAGAAAACAAAAGATAAAATGGCTATAGGAAATCCTTATACATAACAATAACCCTGAAAAAAAATAAATGGACTGCATTTGCCAATGTAAAGGCACAGAATAACCTTCAGGAAATGCACCTCAACTGCAAAGATAAAGATAGATTCAATGGAAAAGGTGATTCTCCAAGCATATAGCATTCACAGACAAGCAGGTATAGTCATACTTATTATATCTGATGGAATAGATTTCAAGATAAAAAAGTAATAAGAAACAAAGATGAAAATTTCATAATAACAAAGGGCATATGACATTTTTTAATATATATGCACCCAACAGGGAGCACTGAAATATATAAAGCAAATACTAACAAAAACTTACAAAAATGCAATCATAGACGGGGACCTAAATACTCCATTGATAGCTCTAGACAAGTCATCCAAACAAAAAATAAGAAAAAAATATTGGCCTTAAATGACACATTGGACTAAATGGATATGACTGACATTTATAGTTTTTCATCCCAGAACATTAGATTATACATTCTTTTTCAGTGCACATGGAACATTTTCAAGGGTAGGTAATATGTTGAGACACAAAACTAGCCTCAACAAATTTAAGATAGTGAAATCTTACTAAGCATAGTCTCTGACCACAATGTTTTGAAATTAGAAATCAACTATGAAAAAAGAGGTGAAGAAACCCACAAATAAGTGGAGATTAAATAAAATACTACTGAAATTACTGGATCAAAAAAGAAATAAAAGGCTTAGTCCAAAGATATATAGACAAGTGAGAATGACTACCACATACCAAATTTTCTGGGGTTTTGCAAACAGCAGTAATAAATAGGAAGTTTACATCATTTCAGGCCTATGTCAAGAAACAAGAGAAATCCCAATAAACAACCTAAAATTACATCTTAAAAAACTTGAAAGTAAAGCCAGTGGAAGAAATAAAATAATAAAAATTAGAGAAGGATCAAATGATATAGAGAACAAAAAGAGTAAATAAAAATACAACAAACAGCTGGTTCTTGGAAATATTAATAAAACTGACAACCCCCTGGAGAGACTCACTGAGGAAAATAAGAGAAATAACTCATACAAACAAAATCAGAAATGAAAGAAGGAAAGTTACCTCAGGCATTACAGATATACAAAGGATGATATTACAATACTATGAAAGACTATATGCTACTGAATTCAATAACCTAGAAGAAATAGATAAATTCCTAGAATTATATAACCTTCTTAGACTAAATCATGAAGAATTGGAAAATGTGAATAGGTTGATTCATAGTGAAGAAATTGAAGCAACCATCAAAACCTTACCCCAAAATAAAAGTCCATGACCTGATTGTTTCACTAGTGAATTCTACCAAACATTAAAAGATTTGATATCTATCCTTTCCAAACCCTTCAAAATAATTGAAGAAGAGAGAATATTCCTCACACATTTTATGAGGCCAAAATAACCCCGATAAGAAAACCTGGCAACTATAACACACACACACACACACACACACACACACACACACACACACACAAACTACAGATCAATAACTCTAATAATACAGATGCAAAAATTCTAAAAAAATACTAATACATCAAACACAATACATTAAAAAATAATATACCACAATCAAGCAGAGTTGATTCCAGAGGCATGAGATGGCTCAACACATGGAAACTGATTGATACCATTCACCATATTGACAAAACAAAAAGGTACAAATCATATGATTTTTATCAATAGATACAGAGAAAACACTTGATAAGATACACATTTATTTATGATTAAAATGCTCTATTAAATTGGTATACAAGAAAAGTACCTCAACATAATAAAGGCCATGCATAACAAACTCTCAGCTAGTATCATAGTATCATAGTTAATGGTGAAAAATTGAAAGCTTTTTCTCTAAAATCAGGATCAAGATGAAGATGCCCACTCTCCCCACTCTTACTCAACATAGTTCTGGAAGTCCTAGCCAGAACAATAAGGCAAGAGGAAGAAATAAAAAGCATCCAAACTGGGAATGAAGAATAAATGCCACTTTTTGCAGATGACATTATTCTGTATATAGAGAACCCTAAAGACTCCAACAAATAACTGTTAGAAACAATAAACAAATACAATAAGGTTTAGGATAAAAAAAAATCAATGTGCAAAAATGTGCTGTTTTCCTGTATACTAAAAATAAAATTTCAGAAAAAAAAATGACAAGAACAATTCCTTTTGCAGTTGCAACCAAAAAATAAAATAGATAGGGATAAACTTAACAAAGAATGTGAAGGACCTACATACTGAAAACTATAAAGCATTATTGAAAGAGATTGAAATAGACATAATGAAATGGAAAGGCGTTCCATGTTCATGGATTGGAAAAATGAGCACAATTGAAATGTATGTATTAACTAAGCAACATACAGATTTAATGCAATCCCCATCAAAATCTCAATGTTATTTTTTAAAGAAATGGAGCAGAAACATCATCAGATTTGTATGTAACCACAAAAGACCTTGAATAATCAAAGCAATCCTGAGAAAATAAAAGCAGATCTGGTGGTATCATACTACCTGACTTCAAATTGTACTACATAGCTACAATAGTCAAAATTGAATGGTATTGGCAGAAAAACAGACATATAAACCAATGGAACAGAACTGAGAGCCCAGAAATAAAGCCACATGTATACGGGCAAGTAATTTTTGATAAAGGAGCCAAAAGCACACAATAGGGTAAAGATAGCCTCTTAAATAAATGGTACTGGAAAATTTTAAAGCCACATGCAAAAGAATGAAACCAGACTTCAGTTTGTTCCCATGTACCAAAAATTAACTTAAAATAGAGAAATGTGGAGAAAGGGAACATTCATTCATTGCTGTTGGGAATGTAGACTGGCATAGCCATTAATAAGTGTTAATTTTTATGAAAAACTGTGGAGACACCTCAAAAAATTAAGAATAAAGATACCATATGACCCAGCAATTCCTCTCCTGTGTATTTACCCCACAAAAAAAACTTGAAAACATATATTTGCAAAGATATATTCACCCCTATGTTCATTGCAGCATTACTCATGGTGGTCAATACAGGGAAACAATCAAGGCGTCCTTTGAGAGATGATAGGATAAAGATGTAGTACATATACACAATGGAATACTACTCAACCATAAGAAAAAATGAAATACTGCCATTTACAACAACATAGATGGACCTTGAGAATATTATGCTAAGCAAAATAAGTCAGTCAGAAAAGCTAAGAACCATATAATTTCACTCACATATGGGATATAAAACTGAAACTCATAAACACAGACAACATTGTGGTGGTTAACAGAGGGAAGGGGCTGGGGGTGGTAAAGGTTAAATGGGCCAAACATGTGGTAACAGAAGATGACTTGACTTGGAGTAGTGGGCATGCCATGCAATATACAGATCATGTATCATAGAATTGTACACTTGAAATCTATATGATCTTTTTAACCAATGTCACCCCAATAAACTGAATATGTGTGTGTGTGTGTGTGTGTATTCACACACACTAAAAAAAAGAAAAGGAATTTCATAGAAATTGCAATATAACTTCTTGGACTTTGATGCAAATAGGTAGGTAGTATACAATTGCAACATTTTTTAGACACAAAAAGAATAAAACTCTTTAACCACAAGTACTTAACTGAGAATCAATAGTGTGTGTGTGTGTGTGTGTGTGTGCACGTGCGCGTGCATGCGCACATGTGCTTCAGGATTTTGGCATTCAAAATTCAATTGACAGTTTTTTTAAGTAAAAACAGGGGACAACTGTAATTAAACAACAACAACAATAACAACAACACAGGAACACATATAAACACATTGAATCCTACAACTTCAATACTACTGAATATCAAAAAGAGCTACTGGTTGCCAAAACTTGCAAATTCAACCTTATGTTCGTTAGCAGAAGGAATTAACAGAGTTACATATTTGAACTAGAGATAGAAAATTTATTACTAAACTTAAAAAAAAGCTCAACTCTTAAATTTAAAAGATGATTTTAAATTATTTCCAAATGAATACAGAGCTAAAATGAGTATATATTATGTGATCCTTTGTTTCAAAGTATAACTACCAGTAGAATTGTGAATGACATTAAAACACAAATCCACCCAGGCTCCTGACCAGCTGCTGGGACTGCCTGCATCGTCTCAAATTTCCTTCAAAGATCAATAAACAGTGGTCCTTAAATGGATGCTCTTCCTTACCACTGCAGGTTTTCCAAGGTAGTTTTAAAAACCTCCTCATTGCTCTGATATGGCCTATTTGAAATCCTTCAAGAAAGTGAAAAGGAAGCAGAAAATTGTAAAGTGCAGCAAAGTAAATGGCTAGTGAGAAGCATTCCCGGTACTGGCTTTAGAATATAGGCAAAAGGATTTTAAAAACAGCAGCCCTTTAGTGCAGTGTCAGCACCTGCTGTAATAAAAACCGAGTGACAGCAGATAATTCATCCTTAACTACAGTCATTTGTTTATATATATTTTGCTGTTTCATCAATATAACTGGGTCTTAGCCTTTATAAAATGCAGATATCCTGCATTTATCCTTAAACTGCATAAATGTTTAATAATCAGGTAGATTACATAAATTCATAAATTAATTGTCTGTGTGCTACTCATTTTCATGTATTTTAGCTATTTAAATATTTCATTTCTGTGCCGCACAATTAATGATTTATATATTTGCCACAGAAAATTTATCAAGATAGATGTCCGAGACACACACATACAAGCAATTCCTTTCAATTTTTATCCTTTCATAAGAGTAAAACATTCAAAGGTTTATTTTACCCAAGATTCCTGCAGCTGTGTCAGGCACTATGTGTCTCAGATGCAATTTATTGGATCTCCAGATCCCACAGTGTTTTAAAGCAATGCTGGTTTGCTCTCAGACTGTGGGATCAACCTGTTTTGTTCCTTCCTTCCGTCACAGACTATTTTTGCCTAGGGCAATACTCTGGCTTTCTAGCTGGACCACAAGGGAGGGCCGCAGGCAGAAGCAGAGTTAGAACATTTTTTTGGACTTTGATCAGGATGAAAACAAGATAACTAGGAGATGGAAATTCATAAGATGGTTATTTCAAGCTAGATCAACAGTTTTGAAACAGTTTGGTGGTGTTCCCACCATGTTTTGGGGGGATTAGGAATGAACCAAATTACATAACAGTTTCAATGAATAGGCGGTATAAGGTAATAATACTATTGGAGGAAAATAATATTGTTACAATAAGAAAACTGGTTTCATTTCCATGAAGATTTTCTGCATTACCTCTACTCTAATAGTTTCTTGTTCCTGATCTTCTTTTCATAATATATATTGAGTATCCTTCATGGGGAAAGACTACATTCATCACTGAAAATAAAATAGTAATGTAATTAAATAACAACCTCTTCCATCATGAAACTTACTGTCTAGCAGGGGGGGGCTAATATTAATAACTTAATAAATAAACATTACCAAGTATGATGGGGAAAATTTTGCTACAAGACCAGCTATCAGAGAGGACTTACCTAAACTGCCCCCAAATAAGTGATATTTGACCTGGTGGCTGAAAAATGAGTAGAAATTCAACACTGAGGCAGATGGGAACATAGAATTCTAAATAGATGGATTAATTCCTGTAAATGTTCTGAAATGAAGACAAGAAGACACATGAAGAACTGAAAGTAAATCACAGTGGCTATATCCCGAGGAAAGACTGGAGGCAGCCAGTGCTAAATTTTAGGTCACATAAAAGATTTTGGTCATTATCTTTGGAACACATGGGGAATTACTGAAGCTTTCAAAGGGATCAAATAATCACACTGACACCTTAAACAGCATAGATAAAGAGAGGGCACTGAGATGGCTATTGCAATAACCCAGGAGGAAAGGAAGTTAACATAGATAAACTGATGGTGGTAGAAATACAGATAAGATGAATATAAGTTTAAGAAATTTAAAAGAGTTTTTTTGATAATAGTTTTGTTGATGTGAAGTGAAGAAGAATAGAGCAGGGTAAGTTCTAAACTTCAGACTTGCAATTATATATGGTCATTAGCTCCTGTCAGTGAGAAAATGACGATCACCTCTTTTGATTTGTTTATTTGGAGTGGAACAGAACATGGGAGGTGATTCTGAGTTCTAGTTTCAATCTGTTGATTTTGAAATACTTTAGACTAATCTGAGTAGATCCATCTAGTATTCTTTGCTACCAGGATTTGGAAAAGAGAAATCTGAGCTCAAGATCAAAATCTGTGAATTAACATAGAAATAGAAATTGATGCCCTGGGCATGAATAGAATCTCCTAGAGAAAGTATAGAAAAACAAAGAAGACTAGAGCTGAGTCTTGAGAAATTTCAACATTCAAATGCCAGGTTATAACAACCAAAAAATTATGAACAGTATTTTTGAGCTGTTATTATATGCTACTTATAATTAAACCTTTGCTGTATATTAACCTATTTATTCATGATAAACTTGTGAGAAAAATGTTACTTTTCTATTTCACAAATGGGGACACTGGGGCACAGGGAGGGTATATGTCCAGCCAAAAATCACACACAACAGCTATCAAGTGGTAGAAATAGGCCTTAACTCCAGGCAGTCAGATTTAAGAACCCATTCTTCTAAACACTACAGTCTGACAGGGTGTTTTGGAAAATTACCAAAAAAGCCTGAGTGAGGCATGTAAGAATTTAAACTCACATTTTTGTTTGTCCTCTAGATCTGCACCATCCAATGCCAGTTACTAACAGCATATGATTTTTGAGCACTTGAAATATGGTTAGTCCAAACTGAGATGTGCTATAAGTATAAAATATATATCAAATTTTGAAGACTCAATACCGAAAGTAGATTATGTAAAATATCCCATTAATATTTTTACATTGATTACTTATTTTAATGATAGCATTTTAAATGCAATGGGTTAAATAATATATATTATCAAAATTAATTTCATCTGCTTCTTCTTTACTTTGTAATGTTTAAAATTAACTTTAAACTAGAAAACATAAACTTCCCTAGATGAATCACATTATACTTGTATTGGACAGCACTATTCTAGATATTTCTCCTATTTGCTCTCTGAATTCTTAGCTCTAGATAGGCCCTAGCAAACAGACAATATGCTCTCCTTGACACAGATTCCATGCAGAGTTGAGCTCCACTCTTGTCCCACAGACTCTGAGACCCTGCCTTTCTGGTGTTTCCATGGTAATCATGCCTTAGGAAAAGAAAGATGCTTTTAATCTGAGTTCTAAAAATTGTCCTTCTCAAGATTTATGTCACTGCATACTGATTTTATAGTTTTCTCTTCAGTTCTTCTCTACGAATTCGTATAATTTCTAACCTCATGAAATTTTAGTTTAGTGCTTCTCAGGCAGATGAACCTTAAGAACCACTTGGGAATTTTTCTCAAATTATACAAGGTCATCACCCTGGGGAATTTTACATGTGTCCCCAACCTCTATTGCCTGGGAAAGGAACTTTCTACACTACCACTACTTATTCGCATTTGCTTCATGTCCTCTAATGCCCACTCAGTCAGCTCTTCAGCTCTCCAACATCATACCTGCTGTGTTTACCTGCTAGTCACCAAAGAGCTCCATTTCAGTCCTATGTTACAGACTGAAACGCTGAGTTTAGTTCATGTGGCTACGGAAAGCTGACATTGGATCTGATCAGAACAACAGTGACCTCAAATTCACACATCTAATTCACATGAAAACACCCACATGTCTATCTAGGAGACACTGGTAGACATAGGTATCTGCTCAGAGAAGGCATTTCTAAAGTCATCAAATAAATATTTTATAATACACCATTTAAGATAAAATGAAGAAGAGAGCTTCTTCACAGGCAATAGAGCACTAAAAATGGAATCCAGTGTAATTTTTCATAATTTAGGTCTTATGGAAAATAAAGGTAAATATTTTCCCAATATAGCTTTTATGATATTTTCTTATTACTCTGAAATTTCATTTTGTGTTAGAAAGCCTCTTCAATGGGTCTTGTGATTATTTTGTAGGTATATAAAAGTTTCATAAGACAGAAAGAACAGATATTTAGAAGTCAGGGCACTTTATTCCTACATCTATAAAATGGGCAATAGTATTTAATCAGAGATGAGTACAGGTAAACTATGTGAAGAATATATTAAGTCTCTTTAAATCTTAGCTACTTTTCTCAAGCAGAACTATTTTCAAGATTTAAGACTGTTTATTTTTCCTAATTCTTCTTTCTCCTTATAGTTCACTATATTATTTTCTAAAGCAGAATTTCAGAGATTTAATTTACTCCACTAATTATTATTTGGGGACTAGATTGTAAAAGTATAGCTACTCGAGGAGACAAAAGTAGGACACTGATTACAGTTGTGTTCAGTTACACCACTTAAATATACTTACACATAAATAAAAGGTTGATACTCTACTACTACTTAGTACACAGCTAATATCTTCAAAGTTTGAAAAGTTTAGCTGAACTGCCATAAAAACTAAGCATCCAAATGAACTTTTTTATTTTTTGTTGATACTTGCAAATTTATTGCTATTTAATATTCACAGTTTTGATCTTTTTCTTCAATGATCCCTTTAATATTTCAAAAAATAATGGCTTTGTGATGATGAACTCCTTTAGCTTTACCTTGTATGAGAAGCACTTTAAGTACCCTTCTACTCTAAATGACAGCCTTGCTGGATAGACTAATCTAGCTTTTAGGTCCTTGCTTTTTTCATCACTTCGAATACTTCTTGCCAGTCCCTTCTTGCCTGCAAAGTTTCTTTTGAGAATCAGCTGACAGCCTCAATGGGAACTCCTTTGTACATAACTATCTGCTTTTCTTTTGATGCTTTTAACATTCTCTCTTTATCTTTAACCTTTGGTGTTTTAATTATGATGTGTCTTGGTGTGGTTCTCTGTGGGTCCATCTTGTTTAAGAGTCTCTGTGCTTCCTGGACTCATATGTCTATTTCCTTCACCAAATTAGGGGTTTTTCTTTTATTATTTTTTCAAATAAGTTTTCAATTTCCCGGTCTTTCTGTTATACTTTTGGCACCCTTATGATGTGAATGTTGGTACATTTGAAGTTGTCTGATAGGCTCCTTAACCCATCTCATTGTTCAGATTCATTTTTTTTTCTTGTTGATCTGACTGATACTTTTTTCCTTCCTTGTATTCCAGAACATTGATTTGATTTTCAGTTTTATCCACTCTACTTTTGATTCCCTGTAAATTTTCTGTAGTTCACTTAGTGTAACCTTCACTGTTGCCTGCATCATTTTTAGGCTATTGAAGTACTCAATGAGTTTCTTGAGCATCCTGATAACCGTTGTTTTGAACTCCACATCTGATAGATCGCTTATCTCCATTTTGTTTAGTTATTTTTCTGTTCTGTTCTTTCAGTTAGGCCATATTTCTTGGTCTACTCATTTTGGCAGCCTCCTTGTGTTTGTTTCTATGTATTAGGTAGAACTGTTTTGACTCCCTGTCTTAGTAGCATGTCCTATTGTAGAAAAGTGCAACTGTAAGTCAGATTGGTTGGAGCCTTAGTAATCTCCTGGGAGGGCAACCCATGAAAAGCAGGTTGATTGAGTCTCAGATGTGGTGTTCTTGCTCTGTGGCTTTGTGTGTGGGAGGGCTCAGAGAAGAAAGAATGGCTGCTGCTTGACCTCTGGAGTTTTGTTCTGGAAGAAGCTGTCTCCTGACACTCTCCCTGATGCCAAACACTTGTAGGTGCTTCCCTGGTGTTGGAGCCCAGAGGGAGTGAGTCTACGTAAGTCCTAAGACCATTGCAAGCCCTTAAAATGACATGCCTGAGAATCCCAGTTTTTTCAGCCACCCCAATCCTCACTGGTTTTTACAACCAGAAGTTATGGGAACTTAATCTTCCCAGCACTGGAACTCTGGGATGGATTGTCTAGTGTGGGGATGGGATCCCTTTCTCTGGAGGTATTCCTCCAGATTTTAACCTGCCACACATGGGTATGAGACTGACTACCTTTTTGCATCTCTGTGTCTCCATGTGTCCACCCCTCCTATCTGTCTGGATGGATATGACTTCTTTAATTCCTTGGTTGTCAGACTTCCATACAGCTTGATTTTCTGATGGTTCTGGGTGACAGCTGCTTTGTAATTTAGTTGTAATTTTTCGATGTGGTTGTGTGAAGAGGTGAGCTGTGTTTA
Source organism: Tonatia bakeri (assembly GCA_004024845.1). Lineage (NCBI taxonomy): Eukaryota > Metazoa > Chordata > Mammalia > Chiroptera > Phyllostomidae > Tonatia > Tonatia bakeri. The sequence continues at coordinate 47,296 of PVIA01004528.1, forward strand.
CTACCTATGCCTCCATCTTGACTGGAAGTCTTGAACTTAAACTTTCTAAACCCATAGATTCTTAATAGACTGAATTCTCCCATTACTCTAAGAATTTCAATCACTTTTGATATGACACCCATTTATGCTATTATGATTACCTAATTTTTCTCTACTTCATTAATTTTAGGTAAAATAATTGGCAACTGCATTTTGCCATGAGTTTGACAGACACATTAGAAGAGTTTATTTTATATTATTGCACATAATTTCTTTTATCATTGTACAAACCCATTGTTAAATATGATAATCATAAATTTTACTCATTCATTCAGCAAATATTTATTTGGCATCTATACTACATCAGGTACTGAAGTCCAAAAAATAATATATAAAATAAAAATTTTATAAAAGTAAAAGAGGAAGACATAAAAGTAAAAATTTAATAAACTTGTAACTTATTAAAACTATTTAACTCCATTATAGTAAAATTCAGCATTTAATAAGACATGCCTAAGTTGCAATCATTTATATTTCTTTTCCAGATGAAGAAAGTTTTTACTGGAAATTTGACCCAAAGGAATGTCCATTAACTAACTGAACTTCCAATAAATTAAATAAAATATAAATACAAGGTACACTACACAGAGTCATATGTAGTAAATAATTAAGAAAATCTTATAATGAACATAAAATTGTTATTTTAAAATACTAAACATTTGAATCATTAAACAATTCTTAATGTGATAATTCTTTTTATGTGTTGACATGGCTACAACATGGTATCTTGTTATTGAGCAAAGATTATTCTAGATGTTTCTATGAAGGTGCTTTGAATAAGAATCATATTTAAATGAGTGAACTTTGAGTAAAGCAGTTTACCTTCCAAAAGCAGGTGGGCCTCAACAAATTAGTTTAAGGCCTTAATAAAACAAAGACTGACATCCGCTGACTACGAAAAAAATCTAGCAGACTGTCTTGGACTTGAACTGCAACTATTCCCTGAGTCTCCAACCCAGTGACCAGTCTCATCAGAGTTTGGATTTGCTATACCTCCATAAACAAATTCTTTAAGCTAAATCAATCTCTCTTTCTCTCTCTCTCTCTCTACACACACACACACACACACACACACACACACACACACACGTCTCTTTGGGAAAAGACCAGCTATTGTTAATATAATGAGAACAGATTTCATGGCCTTGATGTTACCTAACAGCCAATGAGTGTGCACTAGAATGCACATGCATAAACAATGACCACTTCACTGTACTACTCACTCAGTGAGGTGGTAGATGCCATTGACTGAACATGTGCACTGTGTGGCCATCACATTCAAAATGACTGAGTGAGTAAAGCCATGAATCTGCATCAAATTTTATGTTAGCTTAAACATTCCTCCATGGAAACGATTTGAATGATTCAGAAGACTACAGCTATGGGCAAATGGTGACTAGCAGCTTTATCACCACAATATGTCTGCTCATTTGTCCCTTCTCATACATAGCTTTTTGGATGTAACATCAATTTGCCCAGGTGACTCAGGCCGCTACAGTCCATATTTGGCACCCTGTGATGTGGGGCTTTTCCCAAAACTAAAATCACCTTTGAAAGGGAAGAGATTTCAGACCATCAGTGCAATTCAGGAAAATACAATGAGGCAGATAATGGTGATTGGGAGAATTGTGTGGGGTCCCAAGGTACCTACTTTGAAGGGGACTGAGGTGTCATTGTCCTATGTGCAATGTATCTTGTATCTTCTTCAATAATGTCTTTATATTGCATAGTGCTTGGCTGGATACTTTATGGACAGATTTTACCCTCACACACACATATACATACAGAGCTTGTTCACAGATACACACACACAGATCTTGTTAGCTGTTTTTCCAAAGAACTCTATTACACTCACTTTTTACATATTCTCATGTAGGTCATAAAAGTTAGAAGGACTTAATGCTGTCTTTATACTTAGCAGAGAAGAGTAAATATACTTTGAACAAGTGTTCTGTCTGAAACTCCACTGAATATTAATTTATTGTTTGTAAACCTGTGTGTACTTATCTTAAAAAAGAAAACATAAGCATTGCTAGCTTAATAAATATGAACAAATGGGATTAGAATAATGATCCTAGGTGATGTATAAATGATTATGAAATGTGATAAAAAACCTCATTTTATCTCTAGTAAACTATAAGTTGTCTCAAAGAAAAAAATGTGACTTCCTTTGAGATAAATGGACTGGAAGTTATACATATTCTCATTAAAAACAGCAGCTTGATTTTTACTAAAATTTTAAAAGCAATCCCTTATGTAAAACATAAAAGTCATAGAGCTTAGGACAACTGAATCTCAGAAACCTCTTTTCTCACCTGTGCCCACCCACAGCAATGAGCTTCCAATGGAAAGGAAGTCCTATGCTCTGATGAGCCTGCTTATGAATGTAGGAGCCTTTGAGGGAAAAGTATATATATTTTTCAGAGTTTATGTTACAGTTATAAATATTGATAAATTAATGACTAGACAACTAAAATCACATATTTATCATATTTTAAAATTAAATTAGGATAACAAGTTTTAATGTAAAGCATATCTGATCATATGTCTATAAGGTATATTTTAATGTCAAAAGCACACTCATCACTTTGTTATATATAATGTTTAAAGCAATATATTGATTTTCTGTTATCAACAGCAAAATGATTTACCAATTTAATGTGATAATTTATTTTAAATCATCCAATCTTATAGAGAATATGCATAATCATCTTCTAAAGAATCAAACATAATAGGACAAAAGTCAAATGAATACAATAGATTTATTCACTGGTGATTCAAAAATAATTTTAGAGGCCTTTACCATTGTCATTTGGTTTGCACAAGTATCACTTAAGAAATAAAGGAATAAAATTATTCATGATTAAGAAATTCTAGTAGTCATATCATTAAACACAGATATGACCTAAGTTATTGTCTTATAAATAAAAACAATGTGGTAAAACCAACATGACTATTTCAAGTCTAAATAAATTACTAAAATAGTTAATCATCAAATTTTAATTTATGATTTAGGAATCAAACAAACTATATAATCCTGAACACAAAGTTTGCTTTACAATACACAATGACTAGTCAAAATGTCATCAAGTAATTAGGCCTTGTGACCTTGGAAAAGTGAATCTTTTCTATCATAAAATGGGACCATAGAAAACTATTTCTGCAGGAGAGCAAATGGAAATGAGTATACTTTATATTAGAATTCACCACCATAATGTATAATTTTCACATTAAGGTGATCTCTTTGTCTATACCAACAATGATTTTTTCTGTTCTGAATAAAAATGAAATCTTAATTACTTACAGAAATACTATACAACAATGATGTTTACAAGCCCCTGGTCAGTTAGCAATCAAGCTATATAATTAATATATTCATTGTTATTAGACTTTATGTAGAGTAACTATATTAATACATGTATAATCATTAAATTAGAATTTTATATTTCAAATTATTATAGTTTTGATTTGGGGTAAGAGTACTCATTCAGTGAATATGTTTCTGATGTGTCATTTTTCTTAATCAGGGAGTATTATAAATTACTTTTCAGAAAGACATTAGTAGAGACAGAGAACAACTATATAAAACATGTATATTTAGGTAAAGAAACCATAATTTCTAGTGTATTTGACACAGCTTTAATAATAATAACCTCTAAATACCAAATGGAAGGATTTTAGAGTATATTTACCAGGGATCTCTTGACCTTGTATGTCTTGTAATACAAAGTGTCTTGTTCTCAATGGCTCAGTAAAAGGATCCTAGGCATCGAGATGAAGATCAACTGCAGAAGCACCTGTAAAGCACTATGAATTACTTTGTAAACCACCACCACATTAGCTTAGATATGGTGATTCACAAAGAAATCCACAGCACTTCACAGTTTGGGTAAAACTTGGTACCTATGAACCAATAAAAAAAGTACCCTTACACAACCAAAAGTTGAGGGAGCATTTTCAGGTGTGTTTACACCCTTTCAATGACATTAAATTAGAATTATAGCAGATACGCTAGAGAGAGCAATATTCACAAACACTTGAAGAATATGTCTGATTTTGTGCCCCATCTTTTAATTGGAAAAGTATAAGAAATATTGAATATTCAATTTAAATAAACAAAACTTAAAAACAAAACATATGCTTTCTATATTATATACCAACTAATTGTCATTTAAAAAAATTTCTAAATCAACAACTAGCATTGCATTATGCAGGATGTTAAAATAGGTTTCTACATGTAGAAATCAAAGGCATGGTTATTAATATTACTAGTCAGAAATGGGGAGTAAAATAAATAATAAAAATATATGTGATTCTCACTTATACATCACAGTATATAAGTGTTGCTGGGATAATTTGCTCTAAAAATATACTCTGTTACTTAGCTTCATATTTTATAATCACATACTCTTATATTTTGTTAAATTCATTAAATTCACTTAAACTGAGTGTTTTTCTATATTTGTTTAAATGAACATATTTTTTCATGTAACTTGCTGTAATCCAAGAATATTTATAAAACCAAATGTTTTGTTATACACATTAGATTCAACTCTGAAAGAAAATCACACCAATAAAAAGTGGGAAAATATTCAGTAAAATTATTCTTTTTAGTAAAATCACTAAAATTGAACAATTTTATTTATACCTGTCCTAGTGATAACATTTACCTAAAGAGCAGGAAGAAGGGTGAAAGATTTCATTTATAATTAATGCAAAAATCTGTAAATTTCACTTGTCTAGGAAACATAGTATCAGTCAGATAATACATGGCTATAAAATTTTCAACATTTTTTAGAGTACATCATGAAATGTTAATATTAACTAAATGTTATGTTATACAGAAACTTATGAACACACAGTCCCAAGCAGTTCACTATTGTCACCATAGGTCATTGCTTGGCATCCCTCTATTCATCTTCCTCAACCACACATTCAACAACTAGGCCAAATTTGCTGAGTAGTTGAACAATTAGAAATATTTAAATAAAAAGAAAAATGTAAAAATAATTGTATATTCAGAGATATATATTATATTTCTCTTATGCACCAAACAGTTCTGGTTAGATACTAGGTCTACAAAAAACAACTCAATATAGTCTCAGACTTCAAGGAACACAGAGAAGAAAACAAACAATTGGAAACTGGGTGGCATGTGCCATAAAAAGGATCTACATAGGGCTCATGGAGACCACATGCACTGGCCACTTCAGCCAGCAGTAAGAGAGTTATTGACAGCTTCTTTGATGAAGTACCATGTAAAAGAAAACTGAAGGAACAGCAGCAGTTAAAAATGAGGAGGCTGGGGTAAGACTGTGCCAGGTTTAAAAGAAAACTATAGTTTGTTGAGAATGGAATGCAGTTATTTAAATATGATAGAGAAATAGAAAATCTATCCTGTATGTTGAGGGTTAAGTGAAAACAAGTGAGCATCACTAGCTGGGGAGCAGCAGGGACAGACAAATTTGAAACCAGTGATCTACACAGCATAATGACAAAGCCTAAAAAAGTATGGGTGGTGTGAAGGAGCAGATAGAAAAGTGTTCTCCAGATTGAATGGAAGTCCCAAACTGGCCCAGGCTAAGCTTCTTGAAGAACTGGGATAGTTTTCCCATTAAGGTTTAGGCATACAGGTGGGTTTAGGATATACATTCAGAGGTTGACACAGGTTTGAAAACAAATCACCTAATCTTAAAAAGAGATCTAAGTGGATATGTGGCTAACCATCCCAAATGTCAATTTAATTTAATCAAAAATGTTAGAAAAAAAAATTCAGAATGAATGTTACAATTTTTTTTTCCTTTTTTAACCTCCTTTCTCTGAATGGGACAATTATACTTTCCATACCATGTATATATGCTAAATGGGTGCTTTAATTTGCTTTATTACTGTATTTGAATCCAAGAATACCCTTTAGGCATGGCACTCTTGAGACTATATTCACCTACTTAAAAAAAAAAAACCTCCCACATTTTCTGTCAAATATGTTGTCAATTTTATATGAGGATAACTGATATGCTCTCAGAATGAAATGTTCTGGTTGCACTAATTTTCTGGTACACTGATTAATTACAAAACACCATTTTTTCCAACTTTTGCACTATTTGAATTCAGAAATAAGTGAAGTTTATTTTTTCCCAATGAATGACAACATTGCAGTGTTTAATTGTCCTTTCTAAGCTATTCAGACATTTTGTGACTTTTTTTTAATCTGCAGTCCATACTTTCTTTACTACTCACAATGTATCGATTACTCATCCAATGCTTAGCATTTGAGAAGACAGAGTGACTAACCCAAGAAATTCCCTGTACCATTGAGTATACAAAGTTACTCTGCATCTGTAGTTAGGAACTATATAATAAAACCTTTGAAAAAATGGTGTGGAAAACATGTGCCCAAGGTCCTAAGTTTGCAAAAAGGAGTGAAGCAAACACCCAAATCAAACAGTGTAGAGGGAACAGGTGGTATGGATTTGGCTCATATGGCACAATGTGGCACATTGCATGCAATTATAAGATGTAAAATAGACTGATATTTCTGTGTTCTGACACTAGAACAGACCCTGATGGTGGTTTGTTGGGCAAGTCACTAAAGCTCAGCTTAACTTCATTCTCTTACAATTCTCTTCGGGAGAAAAATTCCAGCTAACTGAGGATTCTTTCTAATTGGGCTCCAGCTAGTCCACAAGTTTATTAGAGGACAAATGTCATCTAAAGTGAGTGACTTAGTTATAATTTGAAAGTCTAAATAGTAAGTCTGTACTATAATTTATTTGCTAGAGGCATCTTTATTTTTAGAATCTTATGTCTCACATTTCTCAACTCATGTAGGAAAGAAAAAAAAAGAAAAAAAATCTCAGAAGGAAAGGTAGGACTAACTAATATCATAAAACATGCCATAATATTGACTATATTTAAAACAACTACTACTGCTGATAGAAAGTAAAACAGCTGCAGAACTGATAGAGGCATCTGCAGTAAAGGACTATATTGTGCAACTAATATGACAATCCCCGCTGGTAAACCGACTGGGAAGCAAAGCTTCAAAGGAAGCCTGCCTTCTGTCCTGCTGATGAAAGCCAAAATGGATAGAAATAATATAGCAAGTAAAATAAAACAAAAATAGAACAGTAAAACTACATGCACAGTAAATACAATATTCCTGCTGGTTGTGTTTCCCCCTTTCCTCTCATAAACTCTTCCTTTTGCCCCTCACTAATGAAAATAACAGTGAAAATCAGGGGATAAAAATAATTGACAACAGATGAGAGAACAATAAAGTATTCACATCAAAGTTGCTCAAGAATATTTCATATGACTGATGGCAATGAAGGAATGTATATTTTAGCTACATCTAGACACCTTTAAGTTATGATTTATTAGTTTAAATAATTAATATAATTGATAAAAATAACTGAGCTAAATACTTGGTATAATCTATATTTCAATTTAAAAACCCCAAAAAACTACAACAGACTTCTGGCCAGGATGGAGGTATAAGTAGACATGCTTTGCCTCCTTGAACAATCATAAGAAAGATCACAACTAACCTCAAAACCAAAAGCAATCAGAACTGCCAGAAAATCAAACTGTATGAAAGTCTGACAATCAAAGATTTAAAGAAGAGTTATTAATCCAGATTGGTGGGAGGGACAGAGATAAGGAGTTGGGATGGAGAGAATGCAGTGCCGTGGTGGTATGGCAGTAGTGTCAGCCACCAGAATGCGCCATCCCATATTTATGGGTGGTGGATAAAAATGGGGAGGAACCAACAGTGAAATGCAATGGAACCAACAGTGAAGGAAGGAATCCAGGGTTCAAATCAATGATTTGGAACATAAGGAAGAAATAAACAGTCAACCAGTACAGAATGAAGAAATAAGAATTCAAGGATTTGAGGAGAAAATAAGAAGACTCTGGGACATCTCCAAATGAGCCAACATGTGAATCACAGGGATGTCAGAAGCAGAAGAGGAAGAGCAAGAAATTGAAATCTATTTAAAAAAATTAATGAAAGAAAAATTCCCTAATTTGGTGAAGGAAATAGACATAGAAGTCCAGGAAGCATAGACACTACCAAACAAGCTGGAACCAAAGAGGATCACACAAAGACACATCACATCTGAAATGCTAAAGGTTAAAGATAAAGAGACAATCTTAAAACCAGCAAGAGACAAGAAGAGAGATACCTACAAAAGAGTCCCCATTAGATTATCAGGTGATTTCTCAAAAGAAACTTTGCAGACAAGAAGAGACTGGCAAGAAGTATTCAAAGTGATGATGAAAAGCAAGGACTTACAAGCTATACTACTCTAACCAGCAAAGCTATCATTTAGAATGGAAGGACAGATAAAGTGACTCCCAGACAAGGTAAAACTAAAGGACTTCATCATCAGCAAGCTCTTATTATATGAAATATTAAAGGGAATTATCTAAGAAAAAGAAGAAGATCAAAACTATGAACAGTAACTGACAATAAACTCACAACTATCAACAACTGAATCTAATAAACAGAAACAAAATAAACTAAGCAAAAAAACTAGAACAGGAACAGAATCATAGATATGGAGATATGTTTGAGTGACTATATAATATTATATAATAATAATTTAAAATTATTTGTATGGATTTTTATTGGGTTTGATGATATAATAGACCATTCTTTCATTTAACTCAGTGCTATTGGTTGCATATGTCATAAATATTAATGGTACACTTGTGAAATATATGTATAACTACCGAGGATTAGGCATAGCTAGAACAGTGAATTCAGCTTTAGATTTGACAAACATCTAATTTTCCATTCATCAAATGCACTTTGAGCCTTTAGTATATAAAGGAAAGTATGCCAGACACTGAGGAATCAAAAAGACTATCTCAGTCTTCAAAGAGCTCAGTCATTAGGCAGACTGACAAATCTGAAATATTTCTACTACAGGGATAACTGCAATAATAGGCAAGCTAAGGACCCTACAGGAAAAGAGGTACCTAATCAGGACTGGAAAATCAGGACAGCCTAGCCAGAAAAATAAGGCCCAAATTCAATCATATAGGTGAAAAAGAAATTGACCAGGTAACTGAATGAGGAATGGGAATGCTAGGGAAAATATTACAGGTAAAAGAAATAATACTTGCAAAATTCAGGAAGAAAGTATCAATGGGGCATTTATGAAAGTAGATATTAATTCTATGTTACCAAAAATATCGTGGCCAGAAAGAAGGGTTAAAATTAGGGAAAAGGTCAGTGTGCTTTGAGATGTGTGCTGGGCATAGTTTAATCAAGGTGACTCAAGATGTGGCCAGTGCCTGTCCTCAAGGAACCCACATATTGGTGATAGGTGACTTGAACAGCATTGTCTTCATCAACACTGCATCTACAGCCATTGCAACCCCACCATTAATCACAGCAACCACTGCCCCCTCCCAGGGCAGGAAATCTGTTCTCTTCTTAGCCTGTCTTCTTTATTCTCCCCTCCCTACACCCACATAAAAACTTCTTCAAAGGAAAAACTAGATCACTCATATTCAAAACAAAAGTGATAAAACCAGATAAATAAAAACTTTAATAGTAAAGCTAAAAAACACTTAAGAATCAGAAAAATATCCCAGATCACCCAATTATATTAAGATAGCCAAAGCAAGCAAACTCATAAACAAAGACAACAGCATGATGGTTAACAGAGGGAAGGAGGATGAGGGCAGACGGAGAAGGTAAAAAGAACCAAATACAGGGTAAGAGAAGGAAACTACATGTTGAGTGGTGAGCACACAACTCAGTATATTGATGGTGTATTATAGAACTGTACACCTGAAACTTACATAATGTATTAAGTAATGTCACTCCAACAAAGTTAATTCAATTTAAAAGATATCCTCCCTTACTCTTTATATTATTTTCTCAAGGCTATGAAAGAGTACACAGTTGATACACATATTCTTTATATCATATATGACCTTTTTATCCTCTGCTTAAATAGTTCATTTTCCTAGGCATGGCTTTCACAGAAATCCCAGCATAGCAAGTTCATTATAATCAGGCCACAAACTGTCCAAAATTATTTCCTGCCATTCTATTTCATGTGTGGTAAGTACTAGCCCCACTTTATCTCCCATTCTTATCCAAACAAAGCTTCATGCCTTTGAACATGAAATGTCGCTACCCAAAACTTATTGTTGGAGACCGCCCTGCCCGGTCTCAGGAAGCTGTAACCCCCTGTGACTTAGGCTAAGTGAGAAACCTCCAGACCAGGAGCCACTAAGGAGACAAAAACTTATTCCCCTGGCATGAACGCTGCCTGTTCTGTGCTTGGCCTTTAATGCTTGATCAGTTAATCAATGATGGGTAAGACTCCTCAAGGAAGGGGCAACCTAACTCATGTTCTGATCACGTAAAGGCCTCTGGGATGAGACTCACAAGGCTGTGGAAATGAAGGGGCTGTGGAAAGGAAGAGATTTGTTTGCTGGAGGATGTTATTAACTCAGAATTTGAAGGCACAGACAGGAAACCAAAACTAGCCCTTTAAGCCATGTAGTCCTTTCATATGATAAAACTCCAATCTCTGCCCGGAATCACAGCAGGGATTCTGTTAGTATCTTTGTAAGTTACCTGTGCCCTTTGATCCTTTCTGCCAGATTGTGAATCCACAAACTGAGTCTACTTTCTCAATAAAAACCCACTGGGGTACAGGAACAGCACAATCCCCACTAGAGGGGGTGGCCATGTTCTCTATTATCCCCACAGAATCATGGAAAAATTCTGTGTATTACGCGTGTTTAATGAACATCTGCAGCTGAGATGAATACCGCGGGATGGTGCGGGACGGTATTCTTTCACATCTTATAGCCATTTCTTCCTCAGAAATCTTTTTTTAATGTTTTCTCCTCTTAGTTTATTTTTAAATCATTTTTACTATTATTCCATTACAGCTGTCTCAATTTCCCCCTTTACCCTTTGCCACCCTTCCCATACCCACTCAGTTAATTCCCACACTATCGTCCATGTCCCTGGGTCATTCATACATGTTCTTTGTCTAGCCCCTTCCCCTTCTTTCCATCATTAAGCCTCTCTTCCCTCCCCACTGGTCACTTTCAGTCTTTTCCATATTTCCATGCCTGTGGTTCTACTTTGTTTGTTAGTTTATTTCGTTCAGCAGATTTCTCTTATAGGTGAGATCACATGGTAATTGTCTTTCACTGACTGACTTATTTCACAGAGCATAATGCTCTCCAATTCTATCCAAACTTTTAAAAAGATAGGAGTTCCTTCTTTCTTTCTGCTAGGTAATATTCCATTGTGAAAATATATCACAGTCTTTTGACCCACTCATTTACTCATGGACACTTAGGCTATTTCTAGCACTTGGCTATTGCAAATAATGCTGCAATGAATATTAGGGTGCATACATTCTTTTCAACTGGTAATTTGGATTCTTAGGCTATATTCACAGGAGCAGAATCACTGGGTCAAAAGGAAGTTCCATTTTTAGTTTTTTGATGAATTTCCATACTTTTTACCAAGTGGTTGTACCAGTCTGCATTCCCACCAATAGTGCACTAGGGTCCCCTTTTCTCCACATCCTCGCTAGCATTTGTTGTTTGTTCATTTATTAATGTTGGACATTCTGACAGGTGTGAGGTGATATCCCATTGTGGTTTTAATTTGCATCTCTCTGATGGCTAGTGACATTGAGCACTTTTTTCATATGTCTATGGGCCATCTGTATGTCCTCCCTGGAGAAGTATCTATTCAGATCCTTTGTGCATTTTTTAAATAGATGATTTAAATTGCTAGTGTTGAATCATATGAGTTCTTTATATATTTTAGAGATCAAACCCTTGTTCAATGTATCATTGGCAAATGTTCTCCCATATAGTTGGTTCCCTTTTGATTTTTGATGATGGTTTCTTTAGATGTGCAGAAGCTTTTTATTTTGAGGTATACTATTTATTTTTTCCTTTATTTCCCTTGCCCTAGGAGATATATCAGCAAAAATATTGCTATGTGGTATATCTGAAATTTTCCTGCCTATGTTTTCCTCTATGACTATTATGGTGTCATGATGTATATTTGTCTTTTATACATTTTGAATTTATTCTGGCATATGGTATAAGTTTCATTTCTATTGCAAACACCAGTCTAGTTCTCCAAAAACCATTTATTGAAGAGGCTATCTTTACTCCAATGTATACTCATACCTCCTTAATCAACTATTAATTGACCATAGAGACTTAGGTTTATTTCTGGGTTGTCTATTCTGTTCCATTATCTATGTGTCTGTACCAGCCAGTACCAGACTGTTTTGATTACAGTGGCCTTATAATATAGTTTATAGTAATCACTATGTTCATAGTAATTTCTTATAATCCTTTGTGTTTCTGTAGTTTTGGTTGTAACTTCTTCTTCTTCATTTCTGATTTTATTTGCTTAGGTCCTCTCTCTTTTTTTCTTGATGAGACTGGTAAAGGTTTGTAAATTTTGTTTATATTTTCCAAGAACAAACTCCTGGATTTATTGATCCTTTGAATTGTATTTTTAGTCTCTATGTCATTTAATTCTGTCTTGATCATGATTATTTCTTTCCTTCTACTCACTCAGGTCTATCTTTGTTGTTGCTCCTCTAGTTCTTATAGATGTAAGGTTAGCTTGTTTATTTGAAAAGTTTCTATCTTTTTTAGGTAGGCCTGTATTGCTATGAACTTCCCTCTCAGGAGTGTCTTCACTGTGTTCCATAGGTTTGGGGTTGTTGTGTGATCATTTTCACTTGTTCCAGATACTTTTTTACTTTTCCTTGATCTCATTGTTGACACATCATTACTTAATAACCTATTGACTTAATTATTTATTGACTTTTTTCCCTTGAGGTTGGTTTCTAGTTTTAATCCATTCTGATCTGAACACATGCTTGATATGATTTTAATTTTTTTGAATTTGTTGAGGCTTGCTTGTGTCCTACCATGTAGTATATCTTTGAAAATGTTCCATGTACATTTGAAAAGAATGTATATTTTGTTTCTTTGGAGTGAAAGATTCTGTTTATATCAATTAAGTCCATTTGACTTAGAATGTTGTTTGATCTTTGTTTGGAAGATCTATCCATTGTTGACAATGGGGTGTTAAAATCCCCTACAATGAGTGTTTTGCTGTCAATATCTTTCTTGAAGTCCCCCAAGATTTTCCTTATATATTTAGGTGCTCCTATATTGGGTGCATATATGTTTACAATTCTGGTATCTTCTTGAGGTATAATTACTTAAGTATTATGAAGTATCTTTCTTTGTCTCTTTTTATGACTTTTGTTTTGAAATGTATTTTGCTTGATATAAGTATTGCTACCTCAGCTTTCTTTTCATGTCCATTTGCTTGGAATATTTTTTTTCCATTCCTTTATTTTTAGTCTACATAGAACTTTTGTTCTGAGGTGGGTTTCCTGCAAATAGAAAGAAGTTAGAGCAAGAGAAAAAATAAAATTTAAAACAAAAATAAGAAGAAGGAAGAATGTAAAGTGGGGAAAGAGAAGGGAAGAGCAAAATATGAGATTTAAAATAAAAAAATATATAAAGTATAGTTAAATGATAGGCACCACCTTGTAGGAAAAAGAAGTGAATATTAAAAAACTATGCAGGAGAGTAAACAACACAAATCCTGAAGAAGACCATGGTGGAATTAATCTCAGCAGAATCCAGTGTTTGCCACTATCTTCTTTTCAGGATCCAGCCCTGGTAATGTCAGATGGTGTCCTAGTCTGACTCTAGGCAGCCTGTTCAAGACTACAAGCAATCCACAGTCTATGGCTGTCTCCTTAAGATTTGTCTGGTCCCCACTGTTCTGCCCTGCTGGCTTTTCATCAACCCAGGGACTACGAGTGGTTCTTTTAATGTACTGAGAGAACTCCAAGTACCTTCTCCACCTGCTTCCAAAGGGGGCCTGTGGTGTGATTGGGAGGGTGGGAACCCTGGGTCACCCCTAGGGGAAACTATTCAGTATTCAGGAAAGATGGTGGGAGTGTTTCCCCATCTCCTCACCACATGTCTTAGTTTGTCCCAGAGTTTTCCAATAATATTTGATTTCTGATTAATTAGCTGTCCGTTTCCTGTGAGGGGCGAATCTGTGTAAAAGGGGCAGATCTTTCCCACTTGGCACAGACAGCAGCTCTGTGTAGGTGCCAAGGCTGGGTGGGGCCCTGGGGCTCCCTTGTTGCACCTGTCTCTAATCTCTCTGCTCTGCTGTTTTAGTGGATCATGGACCTAGGAAAAATGTAGCTCATAGTGTTGGGAAAAGGTCCCTTTCAGAGCTTTTTCTTCTTCCCTTGAAGAAACGCACCCAGCAGGGGGCTCCTGGGACAGGCTTCACTGATCTGAGAGTCTGTAACCGTATAGGTGGGGATTGGGCTTGCCTGTCTGTGAGCGGACCAGCCTAGCTGCAGCAAATCTCAGGCATTCAGCTCCTGGTCATCCAGTCCCTAGCCTGCTGCTGTCTTGCTGAAGGCTTGGGCCTAAACTCTTCACTCTGTCCAGTCCCCTGCTCACCAGCTATCCTGTGTTGGGCCCCAGATTCCCTTCAGTATGACTCTATCATACTGAAGTTCTTTGTTAGCAGAACTGATATGCATGCACACAGGACCACTGGGTCCCTACCAAGTCTTGAGTTTTGCCTCAGGTCCTTTGTTAAAAGAGATTTTGTGTGGCCCTCACACTGCAGCACCAAGCCTTAGAGGGCCTGTTCTCCATGCAGTTCCCTCATCCCAAATATCAGAGTCTCTCTCAGTCAGGGCTGGCCACCACCTGCCAGAACCTCTAACAGTTTTAGATAAAGTTTCTCTCTGGATCTCTTCCCAATGGTGCTGGGAAGAGTCCGGCAAGGATACTACAACATGGGATAGTGGTGGGGTGCTATTTCTGTTCCCTCCAGGGGCTCTCAGTCTCAGGAAGGCCTGCTCCCACCATGCTGTTTCTACAGCCAGCACTTCCCCAGCTGTCTGTCTCTTGCCCAGAGCTTGCAGTTCCTGAGCTGATGTGCAGGCACCTCAGATCTGCACAGCCAGAAGTGCCAGTTTGGGCAGTGGTGGTGGCAGTTGCTCTGCTAGGAGAACCCAGTCCGCCCACTTCCAGGTGCCCCACAGGCAGGCAGGCTGTCACCCACTCATGCACACTCCTTGCACTCTTACCCATGTATGTACTCTCTGCTGGATTTTTGAGTTGATTGCTTTGTGGTTTAGCTGCAAGACCAGTCGGGGTCTAGGAACAAGTGGACAGAGTTTCCATCTACTCTGCTGCCATCTTAGATCCAATGATGATACTATTGATCTAGAAATTTCTTGATAATTTATAAAGATCCAACTCTCATATCATGTCCACTATGAAACATTCTCTGATTCCCAAGAGGTTGGTTGTATCTGCTTCCTCAGGAGACCCACAGACCAGTGTACCCACTGCTATTATAGTAGTTTATATAAAGGTATAGTGCTTTATATGTTTATCATTCTCCAAACTATTTGACCTTCCAGAGGTGAAGGATTGTTCTTTAGTCATCTGACACAGAAAATCAACTGATGAGGAGAAAGTACTGGCAGCTTATATAATGAACTAGGGGTCATTACAGTAAGGAAACAACATACAAAAAGAAAGCCAGTAAGACCACATGATAAAAATTGAATAAATTATTTAAGTTTAGAAATCATAAAAATAGACTAAAAGCATATAATTTGCTTCACTTCATTTTTATGTAAAAAGTTAGTGAAACAAGAGTAACAACATATTTCATCCATCAGACTGCCAAAAATTAAAACATTTGTCATACAAAGGTGACAAGAAATTGCGACTCATTCTTTATCGATTACTTGCAATATGTTATGTTTTTATTTAGTAAACAGTAGAAAGTGTCAAAAATTAAAAATGGACATGCAATTGTAACCTAAAAATTCTCCTTGTAGATGCCTACAAATATTTATATTAGAAAAAATAGATTTACAAAGACATTGATTGCAGTGATTATTTAAAAATCACAACTTAGAAACAATTTAAATATTCATCGGGAAGTAAATGATTAAATCAATCATAATTTAATATTATGTGGATACTAAAATGAGGTGAATATTAGTGTGGTAAATCCCCATGATAGTATAATGTGTACATACTTTAAAATATCGCAATATTATGAAAATATGTATATAATGATCTACAAATCTTTTAAAAATTAAGTTATAGATCAATATGCATAATATAAGCTCATTGAAAATGTAAGTGCATACACAGGTACATCTTTTGTACTTCTTTTTATTGTGCTCTGCAAATACTGCATTTTTTACAAATTGAAGGTTTGCAGCAACCCTACATTGAGCAAGTTTATCAGCATCACTTGACCAATACTAATTTCTCATTTGGTGTCTCTGTCATATTTTGGTAATTCTCATATTATTTCAAAGAGTTGTTACGGTGATCTGTAATCAGTACTCTTGGATATTACTAGTGTAATTGTTTGGGGGTACTATTAACTAATCGGCACCGTGTGCTACAAGAAAATTGTTAGTGGATTCAGTAAACTTCATTGTTGCCTTATTTTAAGAAGTTGCCAATCCACCCCAGCTTCTCCCACCACTGTTCTGATCAGTCAGCATCCATTAACATTGAGGCAAACCCTAAAAAATATTACAACTAGCATTTATAAAAGTATTTTTAATTGATTTCTGTACATTAGGTATTTTAGACACATGCTAGTGCACACTTAAACTACAGTACTGTAAAAACATAACTTTTATATGCATTGGGAAAACCCAAAATTTGTGTGATTCACTTTACTATGATACTTTACTGAGGTCATCTGAAACCCAACCTGCAATATCTGTGAGGTATGCCTGTAGAAGACACTCTGGAAGACACATACTAACTTTTATTTATTATATTTTAAAATATTTGACTTATTTATTAGCTATTCTTTTTTCTTTATTTTATTGTACATTTTCCCACTACCATTTAGTCCCCTTATATCTCCCTCCCCTGAGCAATCACCATCACACTGTTATCCATGACATATATCAACTTTTAAAAAATGTTTACATCTGATAAATAAGTGGGAGGCAAAGCATATGTGGCAAAAGAAATGAGACTTTGGGATTTTACTTTGTATACTTTTGCATTTACTTTAGGCATACAATAACATATTCAGTATTAAAAATACCAAGAAAAGCAAAACAGAGTAAATATTTTGTGTAATATAAAAATACTAAGCTCAGGAACATTATCACTGATACTAGACTGTAACCAAATAATGCTCATAATCACATCTTCAACCCCCTAACACCTTTATTTTTGCAGCATGTAAGATGGTAAAAATGAAGGTGCAATTCCCTGAAAACACTACAGAAGGAGTGAAGTGGACACTAGAGGCTAGGTTCATATCCGTTCTGATACATATTAACTGGGTGGATATCACTTCTATGAAACTTACTTTCATGCTTATAAAACATATATAATAACACCTCTTCAGATTTTGAAAATGCTTGGTTCATAAGATGCTTAATAATTTCCAGTTTTGTTTATGTTTTGCTACTGTAAGAAACCTTGTCCTGTTTGGAGGTGAATGATGAGGTTTGCCCCAAGACATCTTTTACTGGAGGGGAGTGTCACACTGTAGTCAAAGATGTGGTGATCTTCCCTCAATTTATGGTACAGCATTGCCTTTTGCCTCTAACTTCAAAATCATCATAACTTTATGCTTTTACTCATAAAACCATAAAACCATAGAGGTGGAAAAATATCTTTGAAATCATTTACCTCAGCTTTCCCACCTATAGGCAAAATGATGGATGTCATAAAATATCTGTTGTGTTTTAATCATTTCTCCCAAAATATGATGCTAGCATTTGCTTGAATGCCTAATCCATCAAATGCTTGATAAGTCTTTTACTTAAGTAATATCTTCAAAAAATAAACATATAGAGATAAAAGAAATTCCTTTTCTTCAAAATTAAATTATTTTTGCCCTTATTATAAGAAAAAGAGTGGAACTGATAATATTTAACATGAAATATAAATATACAAACATGGAAGAAATAATAAAACTCTGATAGAAGGGAAAATTAATAGTATCTTTTGAGAAAAAAAGTGAAAATATGCCGCAATTCTGGATATAATGGCAAATTCATGACGGTGTTCATCCTTTGCAATTCCCCAATCAGCTGTATGCTCCTGCCCCCTTTGGAAATTATTAATTGACCATCGAGATTGGGTTCATTTCTGGGTTCTTTATCCTGTTCCATTGATCTATGTATCTGTTCTTATGCCAGTACCAGGCTGTTTTGATTACAGTGGCCTTCTAGTATATTTAATATCAGGTATTGTGATGCTTTCTACTTTGTTATTCTTTCTTGAGACTGCTGAGGCTATCTGGGACCTTTTAAAGTTCCATATAAATTTTTGAAGTATTTGTTTTAGATCTGTGAATTATGCCATTGGTCTTTTAATAGGAATTGTATTGAATCTATAGAATGCTTTGAGTAGTATAGACATTTTAATGATGTTAATTTTTCCAATCCATGAACACAATATATGCTTCCATTTATTTGTATTTTCCCAAGTGCTTGGAACAGCCTAAGTGCCCATCGGTAAATAAGTGGATCAAAACACTGTGGTATATTTACACAATGGAATACTATGGAGCAGAAAGAAAGAAGGAATTCCTACCTTTCAGATCAGCATGGATGGAACTGGAGAATAATTGTGCTAAGTGAAATAAGCCAGTTGATGAAAGACAAATACCATATGATCTCATCTATAAAAGGAACCTAATGACCAAAGTAAACGAATGAGCAAAATAGAACCAGAGGTATGGAAACAAGGAATAGACTGACAGTGACCAGAGGGGAGAGAGAAGGAGGATAATGGTGGAAAGAAGGGGAATGGTCTAGTCAAGGAACATGTATGAATGACCCATGGACATAGTCAACAGAGTGGGAATGACTGTGGCAGTGGGGAGTAGGCTGGGTGGAGGGGGCAAAGGGAAGAAATTGGGGCAACTCTAATAGAATAATAGTAAAATAGTTTAAAAAGAAGCCACAGGCAAATGCATTGCTAATCCTCCTTCCTCCCCAAACCTAACAGTCTGTCCTGTGGCACAATAGATCCATCATGCCTCTCAGGGATGGCCCATGAGATGAACTCTTTATCTCTTTGTGAAGCGGGGGCCAGCTTGATAATACACCCACTTTATATTTGTTTACCCTCCTCCTCTGCTTTATTTCCCTTCTCCTCATTCCTCTCACCCTGGGATTCCATCCCAAATAAAGCATTGACTTACAAAAACAAATAAAATAAAATGACTTATCCAAAGTCATGTGAATAAGTAGTACCAGTGAACTTAACCAAAAGTTTTAAGACTGAAAAAGCTGGGCTTTTTTATTCTTCTTCTATCATTGCAAATTATCCTTCAAGAATGTCCCAAAGAAACCCTCCCAAACAACTCCACGAAACACCTCATTAGAAAGTCAGGTATATGAAAAAATCTCATCCAGGGATTCCAAATACAGCTAGCTCCACACATTGTTTCTTCCAATTATCACAGCAGTTTGTGCCTTTTTGTCCAGTCATTTTTACTACCTCTGTGGGTTCCAATTGATTGAAGACATTTTTCCTCATTAGTTTTTAATTGTCTCACATGGGCACTCTTGTAAATGACGACCCTGATCTACAGCAATCTCAGCGGAGCTCCACATTCCCCCAGTGCTAACATGCTGAGTATGTGTAAGGACACCACCACTGGGGACAGGTCTGGGAGAACGTGTAACAGTGTTAGAAGTTTCTGAGGAAAACAAACCCCTGGAATTGCTGCTCTGGCAGCTGACTAGGGAATAAAAAAGGACAGCGTAGTAGAAAGACCTGAGGATCAGAAAACCTAACTACGCTTGTAACTCTGGTAAGTCACTTAATTTCTTTGATCCACAGTTTCCTAATCTTCCTATACTTATTTATCTAAATAAAACAATGCCATTGGACTTAATTATCTCTAAAATTCCTGCCAGCTATAAAATCCAACGATTTTATTGGTTAAGTACTAGACACAATGTAAATAACTTCAAATGAAATTAACCAACTCTGCTCTTGGAAAAACATTCTATTTAAATTTAACAGTGATCCACAAAAGGACACCAATACTTTCCAAAGAAAGCATATTTAATTTTTAGAAAATGCAGGATAATGCTTATGTGATGGTCATTGTAATGAGGCTTTGAAATTTACTAACTTGACAGGATTTTAACTGTAAAATGCTAACATTACTAAAACCCTTTTTTTCCATGTTAACTATCATCTTTCCATTTTTAGTGGTTTTGAAATTTTAACATTGCCAACTGTGTTTTAGATTAACCTATGTTTAGAGCACTTAACATCTGAAGCAGTGCACCACTGCATTAATAACTTCCACATGGATGATGATGATAATAGCATTAAAAACCTATAAGCACTTTCCTTTTTATTTTTATTTATATTATTATTTTAATGCTATTACAATTGTACCTGCTTTTTTTCCCTTTCCCCACCTCCACCTAGCCTCACTGTCTCACTCCCCAAATCAGTCCCCATACTGTTGTCTGTGTCCATGGTTGTGCATAAATGTTCTTTGGTTAATCCCTTCGTCATCTTTCATCCCGTCCATCTCTCCCACCTCTTTTCTGGCAACTGCCAGTCTGTTTTATGTATCTAAGCTTCTGTTACTATTTAGTTTGTTAGTTTATGTGTTCCTTAGATTCCACATGTAAGTAAGATCGTGTGGTATTTGACTGGTTTAATTCACTTAGCATAATTTCCTCCAGGTTTATCCCTGCTGTTGTAAAATGTAAACTGTGGTACATTTATACAATGGAATACTACCCAGCAATAAAAAGAAGAATCTCTTAACATTTTGCAACATCTTGGATGGGCCTGGAGAAAGTTATGCTAAGTGAATTAAACTTGTAAACACTTTCTTTATGCATAGTATATCCGATTCCCAAAACTACCAGTTGCTTCCAATTTTTCCTCAATTACAGATAAAATTTAATTTTGTATTCTTGGGTAACATCCAAAGTGCAGAATGCATATTTGTCTAACAACATAGTCATGGTAGAGCAAGAAATGTGGTATAACATGCCCAAAGCATACCACTGGGTCAGGAATTCCTGGGCTTGAACCCCAGTTCTGCCATTTGCTTATCTGCAAAACAGGGATCATACTTATTTCAGGATCATAGAGAAGCTTGGAGATAATAATGTGAAGTATCTGGTGCAGTTTTTGATAATTTAATTTTAAATCCCAGTAATACTGAAGCATTAAAATTCTATCAGCTTGAGGGGTAATAAACCTTCTGTAGAATGAGGTTAGCAATATTCAATTTCAGCACACTGGATTGCTTTCAGGAAGGAGATGAGTTCTGCTCCTCTAAAACAGGAGTTCTCAATCTGTCCATCACAACCACCTAACACATGCTTTTCTCTCCAGTCTGGTCTTCTTTTATTGTCCTGCATTTCGTGAAACAAACCAGCACATATTTGGTAGCTCACACAATAAAACTAGTAATTTTTTTAACAGCTCACCATTTCTCTTTCCTTTGCCACTGATATTCATCATCACCAGGTCAATTAGTTTTTATTTGCAAAATATGTCTCCAATAAATCAATTTTTTCACCTTCACTGCCATGACCTTCTAATGTAATATTGTTGTAACTGGTCCCCTGTATTCACACATAGCTGTTTCTGAACTGTTACATATACCATAGGGATCTGTTTTTTAAAACAAAAATATGTTCATTGCCTTCTTCTTATCTTCAAGTATGTCAACAGCATCCCAAATTCTAGAATAAAAACCAAAAGATTTTTCACAGCCCACAAGACTTGAGATTATCTGAAGCCATTATCTATCTGTTAAACTCAACCCAAGCTACTTTCTCCATCATTCACACTTGTCCTTTTTAATTGCTGTAAGTATCCTTGGGCATTTGCATTTTGTTTTATTTGGCCTAGAACTTTCTCATCCTTCTGCTTCAAATTCTGTTAATTTTTACTTATTAGAAGTCAGATAAAACATAACTTCCTATGGGAAGCCCTCAAGCTCCCAACCAAACCGAAATGGGTTAGGCTCGCCTCTTCTGTGCCTTCATAGCACCTAACTTCTTACTTCAGCATAAATGTTGGAAATATAGTTTGGTAACTCATACATGTTTTATTATATATTTATTAAATTAGACAGTTTTCAATTGGTTATCATAATGAGTTAACTCCGTGAAGACATGCATCATGTTAATTTTTCTCAACAGCATATTCTTAGTAAATAACATAGTGCCTACCCAAAGCTAATACTTAATGAAAATTAGTTGAACAAAGTACTAAAAGAAATTAAGGGTTATTTTTTCTTGTTATTTTTTCCCATGGTGTTTGTTTTGAAAATATTTCTCCTTACAAACTCTTATCTGCTCTCCCCATACCCCGTCAAAGATGGATTGTGCCCAGCATTTATAATTCAAGCACTATGCCCTCCTTTTATGTACCCTTGGTAATTGTGTCTGCTTAACCAACTTGCATCACCACAGAAGCTCAAATTTGACTGACAAACTCTCCTTCAGACTGGCATGAAATAATCACTATTACAGTGAGAATATATAGTTATTGGTTTTGCTAATATGGAAAATATTGCTTTTGTTATTACAAAGTATATAATTTCTCTTAATATTTTTGAAATGTTAAAAAATAGTGATCTAAAAGGGACAAATATTTAGAGTACCTCAAAGAACCACACAGATGTTCAATTATCAATATTTGTCTATTTGTCAACAACTCCAAAATTAAAAGTTAACTGTGTTCAGAAGTTCAGACATAGATAAGTCAATGGTTCAGAACTCAGAATGTATTTTCCAAATAAAAATGCAAAAAATATATACATAATTACCCTTTAGGCACACATGACACTATTTAATTGTACAGATATATTTATTGCTGACAATCAAATATACAATGCATTGAAAAATGCATTTAATGTGGTAGTTGCATTGGACTTGGAGCATTATGGAACTAACCACAACATACAGGGTTGGGCAGCAGTAACACCTGCTTAAGTGTGGTTGGTAGGGTAATAATGTGAGTGTAATAATTTATAGTTTTAATCTGAATATTTTACATAAAATGGCACATGACATGCTTGAGTGATATTGGTATGTTACAGAATTACATACTTATGATTTTATAATAAACAATTTTATAATAAAAAGGGGTGTTATTTGTGCCAGACCCTGTATATTAAAATAGTCCTTTCTAGGTTGTACTCCTTCTAAGGAGCAGAATAGGCACCCTGAGCTGTCCAGCAAGTGGAATTTTTGAATAGAACATATGTAGGTTAGGCACTGGGTGCCAAGAGGCACTGAAATCACTATTTTTGGTCAGTACAAACAACTGATCTCTCCAAAGACTTTCTAGTTCTGCATAAACTGATTCTATTCCACTAAGGTAAAATCCTAGAAGCATCATTCAACCTGCTTATCACATTCTTTCATCTTGGTATTTTCATTATGGATAACAAGGAGCAGTGACTGTATAGTGATTAGTTTTGTTTATGGTGGGTAAATAAAAAAAATTAAAAAGTTTATTTTAGGTATCATTCTAATTCAAGGGAATTGTTTGGAATTCTTTGAAATTTGCTAACTTTTTAAACAAATGAACCATCAGTGAGTTATGTTAGAATTGCGAGTAAACCGAGAACTACATTATTCTTCTAGATCGGCATGCTTTTAACTTACTGACAAAACCTTTAGCCAAACTCAGAAATACAACATAGAGTGGAGAAAGAAAATTAACAGCAGAGAAGATCTAGCACGGACATAAATGGTAACAGATCTAGAGTTAATTTAAGACTTGATTGGCTAATATTTAAAATTAGAAAGAAAACTGGAGGCTGAAAGAATTGAATCCAAGCTAAAACTGTACCATGAAAAAATAACTAGGAAGTGTTTGTGGCAGATCTAAAATGGTAGAGTCCTCCTAGAAAGAGCAATTAAAAGAGCCAATTAATTCATAGTGGGCAGGACAGGTTGAGTTAATGCAGTTTAATAAAAAAGACAGGTCAGGGTTTCTTCTTCAGATTTGAGGACAATGACAAATTGCATCTTAATTAGTTTCTTAACTTCCAGAAAAGAGTATGCACCACTGGGGCTTTGCACAGGTTATACCATATTTACTCACATAATTGCTTTTACTGCTATTTCCCTTCCTCCAACACTGAGGAGATATGTACTGACTAATTTTGTTTTTTATTTGCTATTTTTACAGAAGAAGGTCTTTGTTTTTCTGTCTACTTAGAGTGTCTCAAATTTATCCTAATGAGGCTAAGATCATCTCTGAAGATCAGGAGTGGTTCTTACTAAAAAAATTAGGTAACTGGAGTTTTCTTCCCCCCCCCTCCCTTTTTTATATATGCCTTGACTTTTTCAGATGTGATGACCATAGTAAAACTTTCTACAAATACTTTTTACTCCAAGAGCATGTTTCTACTTTCTACCTTACTATCTAATTCTGTAGCTGAAGTCTTACAGGAACAAACTTCTCTGCTGCTAATACCTCCTGATAGTCTCATATCAGATAACTTCTTACCTAAATTTCAAAAAGTATTTTCATTATTATTATTGCACTTCTTTTTAAAAGATTTTATTTATTTTTAGAGAGGGAAGGGAGAAAGAGAGAGAGAAACATCAATGTGCGGTTGCTGGGGGCCATGGCCTGCAACCTAGGCATGTGCCCTGACTGGGAATTGAACCTGCAACGCCTGGTTCGCAGCCCACGCTCAATCCACTAAGCCACACCAGCCAGGGCTATTATTGCACTTGTAAGTGTTTCCATCATCAAAAATAATTTTGAAATGGCAATATTGCTTAAGGCTCATTTTTTCCAAGTAAAGTGAATCTTAATGAACAAATAAAGAGCAATCAGGGCTTGCCATATCATTAGCAAACTGTGATCTACCTGTTGAGGTGGCTATGATGTCCATAAGCCTCGGGGCCTTTCAAATACAACATTTAAAATGTCTTGCTTAGACGGTAGTCACAATGAAAACAAAAAGCTCTACCAAGGCTGAGGGATAGGGGTTTGGGAGGGATGAACATACATTTAAATAATATTGAGAAAACAAACAAACAAAAAAGGGCATGCTTTGCTCTTATAAAATAACACGCTCTTGTAGAATAAATACAGGAGCTATCACTTGTGTAACTTGAAATAAATGAAATATAATACTTTCAAGAAGAACATTGAAAAAGAGAGAAAGATCTCCCAATACCAATGGGCCAAAAAACTATGGTACATGTACACTATGGAATACTATGCAGCAGAAAGAAAGAAGGAGCTCCATCATGACAGCATTGATGGAACTGGAGAGCATTATAATAAGTAAAATAAGCCCGGTGTTGAAAGAGAAATAGCAGATGATCTCACCTTAAGTGGAACCTAATCAACAAAACAAACAAGTAAGCAAAATATAACCAGAGACATTGAAGTTAATAACAAACTGACAGTAACCAGAGGGGAGATCGGAGGGGACAATGGGGGGAAAGGGGAAGGGTTTTCAGGAACATGTATGAAGGACACATGGATAAAGACAAAGGTGGGTAGGATCGAGGGTGAGGAGTGGGGATGGCTAGGGTAGGGGAAAGAGGTTGGAGGGAAATGGAGACAACTGTACTTGAACAACAGTAAAACAATAAATAAATAAATAAATACCACAAAAAAAGAAAAAGAGGGAAATAGAAGAAAAATAATAGAAAAATACAGAGTTGTTTCAGATTGAGCTTGGAGATGAGAAAGTAGTGCACACTTTTACACTGAAGACACTATTTCAGACACTTAAAATATGTTCACTAATGGGTTAGCTGCATTGCATTAAGGTAATGCAGGGTCAGGCATGGAGAAACAGGAACTCTAATGTATGATTTACTGTGAGTGAGGCAGATTCATGTACATATGTTATAGTAATAATTTACAGCTTTACAGACAACCTTGCCAATTTCTACCCTAGAATATGGCAGAGCAGCTGAAAGTAGATGCTCATAGATGTCTGCTGAGTTTAAGTCTACTGACATATAAGTTTCATGTTATTGATCTGTGTCTGGGAGAAGAGAGTAGAAGTTTGTTTTCTCTAGTTATTAAAGGCAATGGTCAGATGAGCTCTTTGCATTAAGGCAATAGACTGTCATAACTTGTCATTTGTCTAAGAAAACTGTTGACATTAGGATATACTATGTGTCCCAGAAAAGTGGTCCTCAAACACTATGTCCTGACTGTACCTGACATTATGTTGGAGAGATCATTCATTTATTACTAATATTGAAGAAGAATATCAGTGAATAATGATTTGCTTATAAAAAAAACTATGTTCAAGATGATATATATGTGACCTTACTGTATTCTGTCATGATAAGCTTTTTAGTGTGCACATCACAACTAAGCTACCAAGAAAAGAACATGGCTCATAAGTTATTTTATCCAAGTCACAGCCAGCAGTGTTATCTCACAGGGACAGTCATCTAGTGGGTCTGAGGTGTGATACCAGATCATTAAGATGGTGAAGGGAGGTCTACTGACCAGTGCTTGACAAAACCTCTGTCCGAAAATGTGTTTTCAGTTGATTCAATATTTGTTCATATGTATGTCAGGATAATTGAAATCAATAGAAGATATCCTAAAGAAATAAGCTCTGAATTGGATTTTAACTAAAAAAATAAAATAGAATCTGCATGTTGTTTTAGAAAGAAAATACATGAAAATGAAAGAAAGAGTTTATAGTCTCAGTTTTAAATGTAAGAAAATTTATTGAAACTTTTGAAGACAATTTTTTTTTAATCCTCACCTGAGGATATGCTTATTGTTTTTAGATAGAGAGGAAGGGAAAGGAGGAGGGAAGAAGGGAGGGAGGGAGAGAAAGAGAGGAACATCAAAGTGAAAGAGAAATATTAATTGGTTGCCTCCCGTATGAAGCAGCCTAACTGGGGATGGAACCCACAATCTTCTGGTGTAAGGGATGACACTCCAACCAACTGAGCCACCCCACTAGGGCTAAAGACAAAATTTTGAGGGATACACAGAGACACTGGGAAAAATTTTTCTACTCATAATTATGGAGTATGTAACTGAAATCTAACCCTTAGATATGATTTTGACTTTCAAAATCTTTAGATATGGCTATATTAACTAAAGTGTTTACTACTCCCTAATGTAGCATACACACCATCAACTTGGTGTTTACAAATTTTTTTAGCACATTTGAGTTTGTCATCCTTCTATACAATGAATGGACTGCAAAGAAAACAATTAACTTTGTGTAGTTTTATGAAGAGCTGCTTCAAGAAGTTTAAGAACAGATTTATGCTATAAATATTGATGCCAAATATAGTCCATCAAATAATACTAAAATATAAAAAGTAATTACATAAGTTGATGTACACATGAACATAAACAGAGTAAATACTTTCTCACAAAAAAAATTAGACAACAATCTCAACATTTATAAAGTTAATATAGTCCTGATAAAATATAACCAGGAAAAAAATTTAGGGAAATAATAATGTAATACATAAGCATTTAATTTTATATTTTTTCCCTAAAAGGTCTATACATTTTCTTTCACAAGAGCACTGACATTTATTTAATGAAATAGTTTAATTTTATCACATAAAGGAGAATATCATTTAAAATGGCTCTTATGAACTGTCTGCTCAATTTATAATGCTATTATTAAGATTTAGTCTAGAAGAGACGCAACCCCTTGGCTAGATTCAACACCTGCGGAATTGATTGAGCAAACTCACCAGCAGCTATGATGAATTGATGAGCTCACATTTGCCTAGGTGAACTACTTTACATTTCCAAGATTACTTTTTTTTTTAGTACTTAAATTTATCCTCAAAACTTGGTGGCACTGAGAATGGTGATAAACACCATTGATAGCATGCTGTCCATTGCAAAGCTGTAGAATGAGTAGGAAGATTTGTGGGTGTTCCCGGGAACTTATTAGTCTCCTGTTCATTTTTAATAGGAGACTCACAAGTTCCTGCAAATGCACACAAACTTATCAGAGGCAAAGGCTGATACTTCCTCTACTTCAAGTGAATATAGAAATCTGTTCCCCCTGGAGTGTCTTCAGCATCTTGGGTGGTGCTTGTAATTCTTTCCAAACAACGTGGTAGGCATCATGTTCACGGGTCACTTCTATCCACTGATTCAACAAATATTATTAATTGAGCTTCTCCTATGCTAGACACTGCTCTTACCTTTAGGGATATAGCAGTGAATAATATCATTATGTTCAACCTATTCAGCATTATTCCAGTTCATTTTCAATCATGCTTGAGTCAAAGCTTTAGTTTCCAAAGAAATGAGGCAGTGATGTTTAAAAATTGCCTTTGTAATAACTGTTAAGTTTAGAACTCATGGAGTAATGGGAAAAACTTGAGAATGGGAACTAAGAGGACTAAATTCTAGTCCTAATTCAGCTAAAACCTAGCAATATTTCCACAGTCAAACCACTTAAACTTTTTGGGGCTTCAGTGTTCTTAAATATTTGTACAATGATTATTTGAGCTATTTCACTGGTACTCCCGACCTGGATGTTTAATATTTGATTATAAGATAAGAACTGCCAACAAGGAATGAAAAGCATTTATACCCAAAATGTAGTGCCACTGAATTTGTCTTTCTTTGGTGGGAATACCTTAGGGTCAGAAATTACTGTAAATTTTAAATATGTAATCGACTACTGGTATGTTTTTCTATCAGCTAATATATAAATTATTTTTCTCACATGAGAAAAATAAACTTTTTTCTCCAGGCTTTCATTTTCCCATTAGATCTTAGACTCTAACTCTAACATCATGAGACAGGCCCAGTTTTTCACTAGGAAGGTGGGGCAAATCATCAAGGTGAGCATTCATTCAAGACCATGTTTCGGTCTTTGTAATTTTTCTGTAACTGCAAGCTGAAGGGACCTCAAGTTTTGTTGGCTGGTGGTTTTGGAATGGAAAAATATATGTCTCAGTACCCATTTCCCAATAAAAAAGCATGTGTATAAGCAAATATACCTGCACACATATCCACACAGAATCTGTAATGACCCTTCAAACATAAAAGAAAATAGTTCACATCTAGTAAAAACTCATGAACTTATGCTGGGTACAGCAGAGTAAACAGACTCCATTTATTTAGATATCTGTATGTCTTTGTAAGAGCCAGTCTGTTAAATGAGTTATGGAGAGGTTTAATTAAAATCTTCAATTAAAGCTCCAAATTAAAATTCAAGAATACTTGAAATACCTTATGCAAATAAGAGTAGGTCACATTCTCCATCCAAGGGATTAAGCATCCGCTAGGCAGAGGCACCATCGTAACATGTTCCTTTTATTTCCACACCTGCAAACTCTTTAGCAGTTAATAAAATCAATTGTGATCTGGAATAGCATATAAAAGGTATACTTTAAATAGGTGATGCACCACTAAGTCACAGGACATTTATTGAATTGTTTTCAAAGTTTTAGATTATGTGGACAAATAAATATTGCACAACCTCTTCCCTTATAGTGCCTCCATAAAGCTTTAATTAATGATAAAACATAGATTCTTTGTGTCAACTGCATGTCATAAATTCATATATGCAAAGTTAAAAGGAAGAAACATTAAACAGAGGTAAATGGTAAAAACCAAGAAACAAAGAAGAGGAAATGTTAGAGTAATAGTGTACCAGTATATCACATTACACAGGATTTATGGTTTTACAGTTAGAGACCAATACTGAGCCTTTGAACCATCATACTACATGCTTGTATGGGCACAATATTCAATCCCTCTGAGCCTCCGTTTGCTCCTCTTAAAACAGGAATACTAGTAGCAGCTATGTCTTAGTGTTTTTTCATTCTTATTACCTTTATTATCATTATTGAGGGTACAAAATTGGAGAGAGAGAACAAATTGGGTTCCACAGCTCTGCTACTGACTTTAGATATAATGCTAAAATGTTGAAGCTGAAAAGGAATTGATAAAGAAGAAAAATCTCAAGAGTATCAGTCAAATTTAACACCCGACTCATTATACTTGTGAAAATCTACTAATAATGTTATCATTTCAGTGAACTCTTGTACCTTTGGGTTGAGCATGGTTTCCATTTCTAGAGAATTGCTTCTAAATTACTTGAAATGTTATGAGATGATAAAAAATTTTACACATTTTACACGTCCTGTTTAAAAAAAATCATTCATTGACACCATTACAGCTCTTTGACAATTAACCTTTCTGCTAATTATTACCAATACTGAAATAAATTATGTAGGGAATACTCATGCAATTTAGGAGATCACAATGAGGAAAGTGGTCACAAAGGGACAGACAGAGTAAGATACAGACATATATATTATATATTATATACATGTGTATATATATTTATACACATATGTATTTCTTAAGCACAGAATAACCTCTTTTACAAGGCAAATTTACACTAAATAAAAACTGTAAGACACCAAGGCTTTGAAGTTATTATAGTTTAAGAGTTTCAATGGTAAGGGGATTTTTCTCTTTTATTATACTACATTATTCATGTTACTACCCTTTCATTGATAAGCATTTTCTATTCTTATTCAAGTATCTAATTTTTGAACAAACAAAATAAATTCAAGCAGCACTAAACTGGTTCTTTGTTTACAAAAGTTTTCATCATCAAATTACCATGTTCAGGAGAAAAGGTACTAAGTGGTGAGATAGATTGAGATAAATCTTAATTTCAAAATGTATCTTCCATGCTAGAATCTAATAGTATTCCTAAGGCTTTTGCTTAGAATTGTGGGAAAAAGGAAAGCAGTTGTGCTATATTGAGCGAGCTCTATGACAACAAGTTCTATGTTCTTTTTTTCTATGTTCCTTTTTTCCAATGTGACTGTGGTTATGCTCATAGACTTTAGATAAAACATGTGAAGGTCATAATAAAATATGTATTAATTTACTCATTTGTGCTTCTAAAGATATTTAGTTTGACACTAAGTTTGTAACTGGTAAAAATGTTCCCCAGTGTCAGTTTACTTACATTTCTTGCCTATTCCTATATCTGAACTTAAGAAAAAGAATGTTTTGACCAACTATAGTCACATATTTTATTAATAACCTATTGCTTATATATGCACAAAGACTATAAATATAAATCAAAATTAACTTAAATTCTAAAAAAAACAATTATACAATTTTAAAAAAGACAATTAGCAAACTCAAGAATCTGTACTACTTGGCAGAAGAAAAAAACAATAATTAATTTTGTAACTTTCATTTTGTCAGATACTTAAGTTTCTATGCTGAGTCATAATAACCATACTAAATATTATTATCCAATAGTGTTACTTAAATATTTTAATTTAGAGAAACAATGTTATGCTAGTGCTGCCATTGACAGGGATAGTTAAAACTAAAATTGATTACTACTACACTTTCAGAAAAAAAAATAAGTTCTATTCAAATATCCCATAATAAAAATCTAGTTATTTGTTCAGGGAATTTAAATGTTTTCAGCTTTGAATACATTTAAGCAGTGACTATATTGACAATTTTAAGAAATACTTCATAATGTTGTAGACATCTATGTGTCTTTTAATTTGTAAGAAATTATACATGCTTGTTATATGAAGACTCACCTAAGTGTTAATTTATAGATGAATGGATGAAGAAAATGTAGCATGCATATATCTATGTCTATATATCTCTATCTATATCCAGCTATATATATATATATATATTTATCTCTATCTATATCCAGCTATTTATATATATATAAATCAGCATGGAGGAACTTTGAGATCATTTGCTAAACCAAACAAGTCAGCCAGAGAAAGAAAACTACTGTATGATCTCACTTATATGTTGAATCTAAAAAAGAAACAAACAAGCAAAAGAACACAACAAAAATTTATTGAACAACAGATTGATGGATTTCTAGGAACTGTGTGGTTGGAAGTGGGAGAAATCAGTGAAGATGGTCAAAAGGTATAAACTTCTAGTTAAAAGAAAAATAAATTCTAAGGATGTAATTCCTGCATTGTTACTATAGTTACCTGTATACTTATATTTGAAAGTGGCTATGAGAGTAGACCTTGAAAGTTATCATAAAATTGTTTTGCGATTTTGATAAATCTTTAACTAAAATTGTTGTAGCAATCATTTCACTATAATCTACACATACATCAAATCATTATTTGTACAACTTAGGCAATGTGATATGTCAATTATATCTAAATAAATGTGGGGGAAAAGAATAAAAAAGATTCACATATTTTAGAAGTATACAAAATTAAATATGAAAGTGTCTCTCTTAGCTTCCTGTGTTAACCCAACCCAGCAGCTTTCTTGAAAGTAAGCATCCTTAACAGTTTCATATTAATCTTCTATAATGTTTCCTACTAGTATTAGTTTTAATTTTTTAATCCTCACCCAAGGATATTTCCATTGATTTTAGAGAGGGAGGAAGAAAGAGGGGAGGACTGGGAGAGAGAAACAATGATCAGCTGCCTCCTGCACACACTTCAGCTAGGGATCCGAAACCTAGGTATGCACCCTGGTGAGGGAGCAAGCCCAAAACTTTTTGTTGTATGGAAGGATACTCCAACAACCGAGACACCCAGCCTGGGCTAATGGGAGTTTGTTGTTTTCCTACATGAACAGGGGTCACACTATCCATTGCCATCTCAGTCTACTTTTTTTTCTTAATCTGTACTCATAGTGTTTGCTCCTAGTGGAAGACAAACAAACACAAATAAATACATAATTTAATCTAGTGGAATATTTTGTTATATATTTTTTATTTTTACCTTTATTGTATTTGTTACATTAATTTTTAATCCCCTTATGCCCCCCTTCCCCCAGCAATCACCACCCTGTTGTCCACATCCATGAGCAAAAAGAAAAAGGACTCAAGGACATGTATCTGTTTTGAATAGCTGGTAGTCCATGGCATTGATGCAATCTGATTATTCTCCATTACTCTATTAATAACAACTTTTCCTTTGTCTTTTTTTAAGTATATTTTATTGATTATGCTATTATAGTTGTCCCATTTTTTTCTCCCTTTTCTCCCCCTCCATCCTGCACCCCATTCCCACCAGCATTCTCCCCTCTCGGTTCATGTCCACGGGTCATCCATATAAGTTCTTTGGCTTCTCCGTTTCCCATACTATTCTTAACCTCCCCCTGTCTATTTTGTACCTACCAATTATGCTTCTTATTCCCTGTACCTTTCCCCTAATCCTCCTCTCTCCCACTGATAACCCTCCATGTGATCTTCATTTCTGTGATTCTGTTCCTGTTCTGGTTGTTTGCTTAGGTTGTTTTTGTATTTGTTTTTTATTAGGTTCAGTTGTTGATAGTTGTGAGTTTGTTGTTATTTTACTGTTCATAGTTTTGATCTTCTTTTCCTTAGATAAATCCCTTTAACATTTCATATAATAAGGGCTTGGTGATGATGAACTCTTTTAATTTCACCTTATTTGGAAAGCACTTTATCTGCCCTTCCATTCTAAATGATAGGTTTGCTGGAAGATAGTCATCTTGGAGGTAGGTCCTTGCTTTCCATGACATTGAATACTTTCTTCCAGTCCCTTCTTGCCTATAGGATTCCTTTTGAGAAACCAGCTGATAGTCCTATAGGCACTCTTTTGTAGGTAACTCTCTCCTTCTCTCTTGCTGCTTTTAAGATTCTCTCCTTCTCTTAAATCTTTGGTAATGTAATTATGATGTGTCTTTGTGTGTTCCTTGTTGGAGCTACCTTGCTTGGGACTCTCTGTTTCCTGGACTTGCATGTCTATTTCTTTAGCCAGATTGGGGAAGTTTTTCTTCATTATTTTCTCAAATAAGTTTTCAATTTCTTGTTCTTCCTCTTCTCCTTCTGGCACCTATGATTCTGATGCTGGAACATTTAAAGTTGTCCCAGAGGTTCCTAAGCCTCTCCTCATGTTTTTGAATTCTTGTTCATTCATTCTGTTCTGGTTGAATGTTTATTTCTTTCTTCTGTTCCAAATCATTGATTTGAGTCCTGGTTTCCTTCCTTTCACTGTTGGTTCCCTATATTTTGTCTATCTTCTTACTGCCATCTTCCTATTTCAATGCTATAATTAATATCTTCCTAAGTAATACTTTTAAGTATTGTCTAATTATTTCTTTAAAAATGGTATGAGATATATTTTTCCTATATCACTAGAAACCAATGATTTTCCACCAGAGACAATTTTTACTGCCATCAAGAAAGAATACCAGTGATCATTTCCTTGTACCCTTAACAACACGGGATATTATCATTGTTTTAATCTTTCAAAAATTGTTGGGAAAACATAGGTCTTATTTTTATTTATCTTTTCAGATAAAGAATAAAATTGGATATATGTTAGAGTGTTCTCATATTTCTTTAGGTTACTTATAGTAAATTATTCACACCTTTCAACAATGCTTATCTCATCCTATTTAGCTGCTTTCATATTGAAATTTAGGAGATATTTGTACCTTTTTCAATAAGTAATGATCTGTCCTACATGTTACAAATGTTTGCTTCTAGCTTTATACTTAAATTTAACTTCATTTGTGGTGTCTTTCACTGGGATATTTTTAATTTTTATGTAGTTATACCTGCTATTTCTTTTATGATTCTGAGTTTCATTTCTTAGTGGGAATTTTCTAATATTATAAAATTTATAAAATGATCCTAATATTATAAAAATATACTTCTATATATTAATTTTTAGTTTACTTTTTATATTTAGACATTTAATTTAATTTAAATTAATGTTTTATGTAGTGAGAGATTATAGTATATTTTGCCAATGAATAGCCAGTTTTTTCAGTCATTTGCAAACTTGTTCATTAATATGACAGATGGAACTTAGTAATTTGTATTTTTATCTATATCTATTTCTATGTACATCTCCCATATATATCTTACTTGATCTTCTATTTTCCCAAGTTAATCTACTTTTATATTGCTGCTTGTGCACCAGTGTTTACTTATCATAACTGCATACAATTATTTACATTTTAGTGGTAGGAAAAGTACCAGTCAGGAGGCAACTACAATAATTCAAGAGAAATTCTGATGCTCCAAATGGCAATGGGGCCTGAAAGAGAAGTGCGGATTTGATAGATGTTGTAAGGCTCTCAGAATTGACAGAAAGTAAACATTATTTGGATGTCATAGCAGAAACAACCAAGAGTGACATCTAGATCTTTTACTTTAATAATGGGGTGAATTTTGATTTCACTTATTTAGACAGCAAACAAAGTATGTCGAACAGATTTGAAAATTAAACCATTGGTTTCAGTTCTAGGGCATGAGGAATTTGAGATGACAATTGTTCATCTATATTTATATATTATAGAGAAGCCCAAGTATTCTTCTCCCTATATTATAAAAAACCTAAACTACAGATAAGGATTTAGAAATTAACAATATAAAGTGCTAATAAATGCATAGTAGTCGATGACATTAACTGTTTATAATAGGAAAAAAATTAGCTCAAGAATGAATTTTAAAGGGCCATGACATTTACGGAACAAAGGAAAAGATAACACTGATCAGAGAAGAAGAATATGTGGAAGAGAGTGATCTGAAAGCCAAAGGAAGCAAGCATATCTGGCAATTGTTGATTCTCATGCTAACCACTTATAAAATCAGCATAGTTTAGAATATTTTTCTTACATTTGGTTGCAGAAATGAAATTAGAGTTTCTTGATAATTTGTGCCCCTATGCTATGTGTGACGATATTTTAGTTCATGTTTTGCTGTCACTGTATTAAATGTGAATATTTTCCAAGCTCTGTCATGAATTTTATCAATATGTATCACTATTTCAGAGCCAAGACAAATGTGAATATTTATGCATCAGATGGCATGCAGAATATGAGCAGAAAATATCACAATGAGAACTGTGGCATATAATTATGTAACAAGTTGCTTATAAACCTGCATTGTTGTGTATGTATGTATGTAAGAGTGATAATTTAACTCTTTATACTCAAGTGCCATTAAAAATAAGAATTAAGTGAAAAGTGAACTGTAGAACCACTCTGATGTTGTAAACTTTGGTCTAAATCCCAACTGAATTTTTCTAAGACTCAGTTTGCTCATATTTAAGAAGATGATACTTCTATGTTATTAATATGATAATTATGTAAAATAACGGGAATTTAAGCAAGGCTATTATTTTTCCATATCACTTACTCTTTACAAATACAAGTACATATAACCTGCAGAAACAAATCATTTTCCCTTTCCTATGACAATACCTAAAGCAGCATATAAAAGGATTTTAAAAAGCACAGAATGCTTTATAAGTGAGAAGCATCTGAAAACTTCTGATTGCTGATGTAAATGTTCCTGACATATATTTTAAATTAACTAGTGATTTACTACCCAATTCAACTTTGAAGGTATTAGTGGATGGTAAAGAGTTTACAAAATAAAATGTTTCATCCTGACTGGAGTGGCTCAGTGGATTGGACATCATTCTGCGAACCAAAGGGTCACAGGTTGGATTCCCTAAGCACAGGCCTGGGTTACAGACCAGGTCCCCAGTTGGGGTTATGCGAGGGGCAATCAATTGATGTTTCTCTCTCATATCATGTTTCTCTCCCTCTCTTTCTCCTTCCCTTCCCCCTCTCTAAAAGTAAATAAATAATATCTTTAAAAATAAGTTTCCATGGGAAAGAGTAAAGCATAAATCATGGGGGGTGTTGGTTAATTTCATCTTTCTAGGTCAAATATTAATTACCATATCTTGTCATGTATAATGCACATGAATGTTTTTGACTCAAACTTTCAGAAAAAAATCTTTTGTTTTAATTTTAATTCAATTATTTATTGACATATTTAGATAGTTGTTTTGGTATTATAAGAGAATTTGGGAATTTTCACATTTATTTTTTAACATATTATGGCACAATAAATTTTATGTAACAAGTGATTTAAAAACGTGAGAACACATACAAGGTATTTCAGGTACTATCTATATATAATGCACATCCTTGTTTTTCCTTAAAAAATTTAGGCAGCATAGTGTGCATTATACATGGCAAAATATGATAATGTGTTACTACATAGTTTGGTCTATAGCTTTGACTAAACTCTCACACATCCTTGTTCACACTGAGCTGTCAGAGAAAAAGTGGAAACAACTGTAAGAGCATAAACAACAAAAATAAAACTAAAAAATAATAAGTGAAAAAATAAAAAAGAAAATAAAAATAATAATTGGATATAGTCTGGATTAGAATATCAGAGATAAAGGAGACTGAAGAGAGACAATACAAACATATAGTTGCTTATTTGGGGAATGCTCCATAAGGCTACGGCTAGATATACACCAAATCTTATGTATACTATTTTTTCCTTCTGTTTCATACAGAAATCTAAGGGATCATGTCATGTGTTCTGGTCAATGAAAGTTGAGTGGAAGTGATGTGCTAAATTTCTAGATTAAGGCAATAAGAAGCTCCTTCCTAATTCTCAGCTCTCACAGTTTCCCTGCTCAGCTACGTAGTTTTTACCTTTTCAAGAGCTGATTAAGATTGTGTGTTCTGAAGACAGGATACTTGGCTTTGGATTCTGGCTATAATAACTTTCTCTACCTAATTTCCTCTTTTGTAAAATAGAATAATAACATGTCTACATCAGAGGGGTTATGAGAATTATTGATATAATATATATAATGTTTGTAAAATAATGCCAGCAAAAAATAATCACTCAAAATATTATTAACTATTTCATCAGTATTTTCCACTTATGGCCTTTTCTATACCTTCTCCTGTGATTTTATGTAATTTTCTGTTTCCCATAAAGAATAACCATTTTTTTAATTAGATTTAGGTTTTGTTTTACTCAAAAAACAAATTTCTAATACTTAAGTGCAATGCTACAATGTATTGTGTTTCTGAGAAATTAGTTTATCATCACTAGATACAGTCAGAAGAAAGAAAGGGCTCTATCCATTATAACCAGGAAATTGTTCCATAGGTGGAGGGTAAAACAAATGACCTCTAACAGCCACTGGACATCCACATTTCTAAGAGATTATGCTTCTTTGCACTGCCCTAAAGATGTCTGACTTTTAAAATCATCTTTTACGAAAATAAAATTATCTTGTAATGAGTGACAAACTACTTTGAATAATTGTTATATAATTCATCAAACTTGATTGATGAGACAATAGACCAAATCATGGTCAATTAAAAAATGGTTTGTAAAACTTTCTGTATGCAACATAATTAGAAACATAATGGTTTCCAGATAAGATATTCAATAATTTGAACAAGCCCACAAAATAAAATAAAGAACAGTACAAAATGTATTACTGACTAATGTAGTAACACTCAAAATTTAAATCTGACAGGTTATGAAAATGTTCGATTGAAAAAAACCTGTAAAATATCACAGCACTATCTATCCATGGCAAAGATTCATGGTTAATATTGAGGATACCCTACAGCCAAAATCTACTTTCTCTATCTGCAGGTTTATATTGAGAATATTAATAAAATGATAATTAATGGACTCCTTTCTATTTTAAGTATGTCAGAAAATGCTAAATTTCATAAGAAGGCTAACATTTATAGGAATGAGAGTTCTTTTCTCCCCAAATAATTAAAAAAAATTTACTTCTTAAACACTAAGATATTTCAAAATTAATACGCAAATTCCAATTTTTAAACCTCTTCACTGAAATTTTATTAGTAATATAGTTATAGTAAAAACTTCACTGTTAAGCTCTACTCAGAACTAGCTAAACTGGCGATATGTAACAGGCTTATTTGGGCATACAGTAAGTTTACAACAAACACATACCACCTTCTAGGTGGTCGAGTGACAAGTGCAGAGGGCCTGCATAATCAGTATAATCCATGTACAAAGTCACCAACATCAAATGGTGTCATCCACCAGAGAATCTAGAGAGGAATTTACAATGAAATCCTTTAACTTCTAATTGTGGTTATTCTATCAATTTTATTCTGCTAAAAACTGAGCATCATTAAAATGAAAGGATACAAAAAGGGTATGCACAAAAGGCAAAACAATAGAAGGTTCTCCTTGGAATTAAAATTCTTTGATTCCCTGATTCATGAAAGATATGTGGTTCTCATCAGCAGAAGTTCTAACACATGTATTTACTTTTACCTAACCTATCTTTGGGGACTAATATAGAACAGAACAACACCCACTCAATTCAAATTCTCTAAGTCATGACACAGCATGTGCTATAGCTAAAAAAGCTTGATGAGTAGTTATATTATTGCAATCAATGCCAGCAGACAATCTTTTCCATAATTTTCATTTCTGGTGGAATAGCTGGTTCTATGGAGCTTGTGATTGTCTGTTATTTGTAGCCAGATATCTAAAGAGA
The DNA here is from genome assembly GCA_004024845.1 of Tonatia bakeri. Lineage (NCBI taxonomy): Eukaryota > Metazoa > Chordata > Mammalia > Chiroptera > Phyllostomidae > Tonatia > Tonatia bakeri. The sequence continues at coordinate 86,742 of PVIA01004528.1, forward strand.
ATATGCATTATTAAATGTCCACAAGAGCTGAAGACAAAACCTTAGAAATTGAGTAAAAGGACCAACAATAAATGCTATGATCCAGGGAAAACTGCAAAAAGGAGTTGAAACTTGATTTGTGCCTCTGAGAATGGATATGGTTGAGCAGAGTGAGAATAGAAAAAGCTTCCCACTGTACACGCACACACGTCATAAGAAAGCTTATCAACAGGAGTAGCAGATTGCTACAGAGAAGTAGAGGAAGGTAAGTCTGGATAATCTGTTGTTTTTATAAAGGTCTTGGCAGGCAATAGGGAACAACTGGAACATTTCTGAATATCGGTGTGAGATGGGTCGGATCTAGTATCACTCTGGAATTTGTCCACAGGATATGCGAGACCCTGGACACTGGAGAAGAGGTCAGTTAGGAAGTTACGGCCGCTGTACAAGCAAAAGGTAGTATTAGCCCAACTGACTATGGTGGCAGTGATAATATGAAAGGCTTTCTGAAGTTGGAAGTGGCCAGACTTAAAGACAAATTCATATAAATGCACAGAAATTGAAGAAGTAAAGATCTGTGAGATTTTCCCACCAGGGTGACCAGGAAAATGAGGATACAGTTAATCGGAACTAATAGAAAAGGAACTACTTCTGGAAGAAATTACATTTGAGGTGACTATAGAACTTGTAAATTAAAGTGCTTTAGATATCTGGAATGAACTTCAGAAATTTCAGAGACATCCCCATGTAGGTAGTAAATGAACACTTAAAACAGGAAGGATTTATTCAAGGGGGAGAGGAAAAAGCTGTAGAGGGCTGTGAGAAATAGGTTTCCTTAGCATTTTTTGGCACCAAAATATATTTAGGTATAGTTGTTCTGGCTTACGTGCTGCTTTCCAATTTATTAATCTATGCCTATTAGCATTTTACAGAAACTATTAAATTTCCAATCATGGGAGATAACACACACAAATTTCTAGTGGGCAGACCTCCTTTAAGAGTGTAATTAAAGGCATGCATGTTGTGTGCAGAATCACCGGTAACTAAGGAAGATCTGTAGATCACATGGAGCAGATGTCTGGGCCCTCTTTCACATTCTCCAGAAAATCAATTTCATTTTGTTGTAGTGGAACTAAGATGTGAAAAGAACATATTTTTAAAAGATTTTATTTATTTATTTTTAGAGAGAGGGGAAGGGAGGGAGAAAGAAAGGGAGAGACATCAATGTGTGATTGCCTCTTGCAAGCCCCCAGCCTACAACCCAGGCATGTGCCCTGACTTGGAATCAAACTGGTGACCCTTAGGAATATAGGCTGGCACTCAATCCACTAAGCCATACCAGCCAGGGCAGAATATCATATTTTACAAGACATTATTTCCTCAATTTTGCTCTCTCCAGTACAGAGTGGTATGGTAGACAATAAACAGAAATGTCATGTTGGTTGATTACCCATTCTCTTGACATTGCTATAATAAAAATTCAAGAAGTCACTTATGGACAGATGAGTGGCCATAATATAAGAATTATCTAAACAAAAGTTTATTTAGAAAAGATAGAAAAGAAAAATGTATTATGCATGTAAATTCATAGAATGACATATGTACTTGAAACATGAAGAAAACTAAAAGGAAAACAATGATTTGAAAGTGTCCAGTTAATATTTAGAATCTATTATATCAGGGTCCACAAAAGGACTTATCAACAAAGCTTTGTTCTGTAAACATCGGTAATTATTTTTATCATATAAAGAATATTTGCATTTGTCAAGGTTTCTTCTTAGACATGACTACAAAGAAATAAAAACTGGCCTGGCTAGTGTAGCTCAGTGGATTGAGCATGGGCCTGAAAACCAAAGGGATGCAGGTTCAAGTCCCAGTTAGAGCACATGCCTGGATTGCAGGCCAGGTCCTCAATAGGGGGCGTGTGAGAGGAAACCACTCATTGATGTTTCTCTCCCTCTCTTTCTCCTTCCCCTCTCTACAAATAAATAAAATCTTTATAAAAAATTCAAACTTAACTGGTTGCTAAATCACAGATTATATGTATATTTTTGACTATTTATTCCTCCCTTTTCGATTTGTATGTTTTCTTCTTTAACAGTGTTATGGTATACAGACATTTTAGATCACATCTAACTTAACTGCTTCAGAAAAACAATTGGGGCAGGAACAATAAACAAACAAGTTTATCCAAGTATGTTTAGATTTATTGAGTTGGCCAAAATGCTTATTTAGTTTTTCTGGAAGATGGCTCCAATAGTATATAGTTGTCTTTAACTTCATTCGAAACAATTGTGTTAGATTGTATTCTGATAGCTGTCATATCAGCATGCATTTTAAAAAAACTGATGGAAATTGATGAATTTTTGTGTAGCCATTTTAATATGCAAGATGAAAGAAACTAAGCAACATTTTTGTCATATTATGCTTTCATATCAAGAAAGGTAAAAACAAACTGAAATGCAAGAATGAAATATGTGTGCAGTATATGGAAAAGGTGTTGTGACATTAAATGTGTCAAAAGTGGTTTGCAAAGTTTGGTGATTTCTTGCTGGAAGATGCTCCACAGTTAGGTAGACCAGCTGAAGTTGATAGCAATCAAGTTGAGACATAAATTGAGAACAATCAACATTATGCCATGTGAGAAGTAGCCAACATACTAAAAATATCTAAATCAATAAAGTTATTGGTGAAAATGAAAAATGTGTGTTTTATTTTATGGAAAAAAAGGTACATTTTTGGCCAACCCAAAATACTCACATGAATCTTTCCAGGTAATATTGCTTTCCAAATGATGCATTTATGTATGATTTTATTTTGTCTTTGCAAAAACAATATACCTGATTATGCTACTCTATGCTGTCTAATAGATGTGTTCTCTGTAGTCTTTTCAAAGCAAGACATGCAAATATGTCACTTATTTTAATGAAGACAAATGTTGCTTGCATGTATCAATTACATGCAGAGTTTATCTAGCACTTTGTGTAGTGATGCTCTTGCCAGCTTAAGTAAATCAACAAAGTTGTACCTGAAGTTACTGTTCTATCATTACAATGATGAAATGAATGTAAAGTAATTCTATAATGCAGATAATCAGTTTACTCTGAATCCTACTTAGCAGACTGGTAATATATTTTTTTAAATATAAGATACAGTGATTACTGAAAGTTGTGTGTGATTGCCTATTGCCTACATTTGCACCCAAAAAATGGTGCATTTAAACTATCATGCTCCACTGACTCTTGATTTCAGAACAGAATTAAAGATAACCACAAATTATGTTGATGCCTTGGCCTCCAATATCAAAGCTCATGAATGTACTAGAATCTGCTGAATTCAGTCTCAGGAAGTTAATTTACTCTCATTTCCTCTCAACTTATTTTTTTTCCTATTATAAGCAACTTCAGTATAAGTTACTGCATCACCTGGAGATATCACAATCAAAGGCCAGGAGTTGAACGATGGTAAAGAGAGTTAAAACTTCTGCTAAATGTGAAACTCTGAGTCATGAAGATGAAACATACTATTAGAGAGTGACAAACATATATAGTTGCTAAAATAAATATTTTGTTTTAAATGCAGAGCATGCTGTATACCAAATCATTGAGTAATCAACAGAAAAACAATAAAATATGGAAACAAAAGAAAAGATGGAAGGAAGAGAAGAAAGGAAGTCATTTCTATACAGCACAAGTATTCATTGTTTAATTTCATTTTTCAATTAAAGTTTACATTCAATATTATTTTGTATTAGTTTCTGGTGTACAGCATAGTGGTTAGACAATCATACTTTTAAAATTGGTTTTAGAGAGAGAGAAAGGGAGAAAGAGAGAGAAGAAGAAAAACATCCATTTGTTGTTCCACCTGCATTTCCTCTCTGGAGAACCATCTATTCAGTTCTTCTGCCCATTTCTTAATTGGATATTTTTTGATGTTGAGTTGTGTAAGCTTATTATAAAATTTGATATTAACAATCCTACATTGAATGTATCATAGGTGAATATCTTCTCCCATTCTGTAGGTTGTCCTTTTGCTTTGTCAATGGTTTCCTTTGTTGTGGCACAAATATTGTTGAGCAAAGCTAAATGTTATTTATTTTAAACAGAGCCAGACTGTCAGTTGAACTGTCTGCTCTATAATCAAAGTTAATTAAAAGGAAAATATCTCCCTTCCCTTGCACTACATTATTTTGTACCTTTATTTTGGTGGCCTCAACCAATGTTTTATATATACATATATGTATGTGTGTGTGTATATATGTGTGTGTGTGTCTATGTATACACACATATTTATATATGTATATATATATGCACACACACCTTTCATTAAATGATGATCTCTTATAGCATAAATTGATATGACTACCTTTATGATTCCCACCCACAATTAGCACAGTATCAACAGTTCTCACATATAAATGCTCAGAAAATATTTATTTTTAATTTTCCAATACACATGACTATATGTTTTAAATTATGCTAATGCATAATGCATATAGGTGATGTGACATGTGGGCATATACATTTTAATAAGGAAAGTTATATTAGTAATATAAACACTTTAGTCTAGAAAAGGCTTACCTTTTCCATACCTAAAGATATGTCATGTACTTGGGAAAGTAAATGTAGAGAGAAAAAAGACAGAGATGGAGAAAAGTAACAGAAATAAAATGTAAAGCAAAGAAAAGAACTGCTGTCTCATCTGCTTTTATTTTTTTCTCCTCCCAGCTACTTAGCCAGAGGGTCCTAAAAACTGTAGTGGGGAAGAGACAACAGAACAGGAGCAGGAAAATACAGTTTGTGCAGATTATATAAATAAAATAAGTAAAAACAGTTAAGGGGTAAAATACAAAGAGGTAAAGCATAAGAGATAATTTCAATGATTGCACATTTCACATTATATTGGATAACTTATATAAAATTCTGACATATGTAAAGCTATTTTGTTATTTCATTTTAGAGAAAGTTTTCCATAAATGAATACTATAAATGAAACCAAAGTGTCTCAACCTTAATCTACTCCAATTTGATCAGCATATTTTCTTTCTTCAAAAGAAAAACACCACATTTAATACACACTGATATATATTTAGACATTTTCACTACAGATATATATAAATTTTTTATAATATTTGAATGATATTCATAGCTTTGATCAATATCCATTTTTCATGCTAACATCTAGAAAGAAAAGGATTATAAATACAAGCATTTAAGGATTATAAATGGTTGCCTGGCCCTGAAAATAACATAGAAACAGTTAAATTTGTATAAAAGTCTCCTTTCCTAGTATTCATCATTTCTTACATTAAACAGCAATAACGTAAAAATGCCTCAACCTTATCCAGTTGAACATAGAGTGAGTAAGTAACAAGTCATTTCTGATAGTGCTCCACACCCTAAAGAATTTTCGACTCTTAGGATACCGTTCTTCTAAGTTCATTAAAAAGTTAGAGCCATTGAAAATGGCTAAGCAGACATTATGTCTCTAAGCAGACATAAATAATGCCATACAGGGAGAGACATGTGGTCTATTTCTCTGGTTCAACAGTCTTTCCTTAATAATACTCATGTGATTCCCTCATGTTGATGACTTCAAAAGTCATATTATATATATCAGGCATGTGGCTTTTATCTTACTCAGCCACAGCCTTAAGAGCCATCAGTAACATTCTTTTCTGAAGATTTCTCTATATTAAGGATACACTGACTAAATGTGTGTTGGTATATGGAGATGTTACTCTTAGAGTAACTCTTTTTCTTAGACTTCTCTCTAGAAGGCTACTTGCCATCAGTCTGGTGACAAAGCTTGGTCTTACCTAATCAACAAATAAGATTAGATGACCTTGCTCATGCTTTTTTAACCCTAGATCATCAAAATTGCATGTTTTTCAGTATGGACAGAAGTCTCCAAAGGAGAAAACGAGAGAGTAGAAGTGATAGTAAAAGACCACCAAGTCAAATAACTGGCCCACTCAGTTCTTTGAAAAACCTGTGCATTTCTATACTTTTATTTACATTCATTGTGTTTGTTCTCAGTGAAAGATCCCTTTATTTTATGCAAAACAACTAGCCTGCACACCTGTAGGCATTTATATGTTCTATTTTCCCATGCTTGTTAAGCTATTCTTGTTTGTTTATATTCTGGTAGGCAACACCTCTTTATCATTCCAGAAATTCATTATTGAACAATTACTTGCATTTAACCACTCACTCTGGAGGACATTAGAGTTGCCCATGTGAGAAACAGCTGAAATGAAAATTAACATATGCAAACTGGAGCATTAACCTTTGTGGAATTAAAACAAGGCTCATACTCTAACCATAACATTTTTCTCCTTCCATAAATGCTTAGTTGACATCCATATGTCCTCAATGGTAATCAATAAGACTTCTCATTAACTCGGTTTTAGCTAGTCTACAAAACAAAGACATTTTCAGGTGCCACACACACACATACACACACCATGTAGTGTATGTTTTATTGGGAGAGCATCTCAAATATACTGTGACAATCATAAATACTATTTCCAATCTCTGCTTTTTAGGTTCATAATATAACTTTGCCTCCTGGCTTTCTTCAGGTTAGATAGAATTTAGTTCATTGTGGACCAAAATTACGTTCACCATTTCATTGCTGATGTCACACCTTCAGATCTCTCATTTCCCTCTGGCACCATCACCAGCGATGTTCTGTATGGTGGCTGCTCTGTGAACCTGGGTTGCTGAGTAACAACATGGCGCAGAGGCTCATAAGCAATCCACAGTGAACATGAATGTGAACAAAGGATACACTATTGTTCTTTCAGTCTCTGACATTTTAAAGATGCTTATTTTTATGAAATAACCTAGTCTATTTTGAACCAACACATATATCTTCTTTGGAAAAATTCACACTATTAATCAGTTAATCTAAAAAGCAAACTATCCTTCTCTTTGAGGTGCATGGAAGGACCTCCAAAGTGAATTATGTGTTCATAACATGATCCATATATTTTAATGTTTTTTTTAGATTTTGTTATTCATTCCAAATTTATTGAGACATGGTTGACAAATAAAAATTGTATGTATTTCAGGGGTACAATGTGATGTTGCTATATGTATATGTATATATATATAATGGTTATTATAATCAAGTTAAATAACACATCCATCACCTTAGAGAATTTAAGTATTCATTCAATTTGGCAGTTATAGTTGTCATGGCAAATGAGGATGTTGGCTTTTTTGTCTCATGCATCACTCTTTGTGAGTGTGATTGACCCCAGTCAGTCCACTTCAGTCCAACCCAGTGCTTGGATGATATACAGTTTCTATGCTTGCCAATGACGCATATTTTAAAGTAAACGGTTTTAAACATGATTTCCTAATTTGGTGAAAACCAGTTATTATATGATTATAACATTGTTGTTTTAAGAACATATGAGGGGAGACACTCCCCAAAATGGAATTTAGCAGGTTTTACCTGCTTAATGAGTGTTCTAGGAACACATCTATATCAGTGTACCAACCGGTAGTGTTGTGAGAGATTACATTTGGCTTCAATGATTTTTTCTTGAAGCCTCTTTCAGCACATTTGCCCATTTCATGATGGGTGATTTACTAGTGCAGCTGGCCACACCACTCGGGGTTCAGCAGTTTTTGACCAAAAACAGCATGACCTTCATACCCCACCCTCCCTATGCACCTGATCTTGCCCAGAGTGACTTTTTTTTTTGGCAGTTTCCCTGATGAAAAAAAATCCTCAAAGGGAAACATTTTACCGATGTGGAAGAGGTGAAACAAAAAATGTCAGAAACTCTAAAAGGCATCAAAATTGATGAGTTCAAACACTGTGTGAGCAGTGGAAAAAACACCTCAATAGGTGTATTGCATCAGATGGAGAGTACTTTGAAGGTGACTGAAGTTTAAACATGCAAGAATAAATACACAATTTTTATAAATAAATTCAATTTTATGAGTCCCCCCTCAATATGACATAATTGGTATGAATTATGTTTTATTATTCAGGTGTTTATTTGTATAAGAATACATATAGGGAAATAGAACTGCTTACTCTAGTCAAATCATGAATTATATGGTCTGTGAAAGGAGACTAGGGCAAACATAGGTTTCCAGCAAATTTATTGAAATATTAACCTTTATTGTTATTCCCATTTTGACTCAATTCTCCAAATTTGTCATCTCTCATCATGCTAGAGGGTAGTAAAGCAGTTAAAAATACTTCAGGCGCATTCTCACATTCATAATTGTAGGTTTACAATGATGAGATGGCATAGAGCACACAACAGATGGATACGCATTAGAGAGATAGAAAGATAGATACATAAATAAATAAAACACATCTATTCAACAATTACTTATTAAGCACCAATTACCATATTTTTTGGAGTATAAGATGTACTTTCTCCCCCAAAATTTGGGAAAATTATGGTTGTTAATGCTGCTGTTGAGTTCTGATTACATTTACATTGGTGAAATATTATGTTATTTATATTGTGAAATATTTTAGCACATTTTTTGATTAAATTTTTTTCCCTATTTTCCTGCTCTAAAACCTAGGTGTGTCTTATGGTCCAAAAGACATGGTAAGTGCAATGTGCAAAGATGCAGAAAATAAAACGCAAGATCTTGAGAATATAATATGACAAATGTGGCCTTTACCATCTAGTGGATATAAGCCTATAAATAAAAATACACAAAACCAAAAGTACTTAAAACAAAATAATTATTTAGTCAATTGGAAATGCAGATAATCACCATAAGTCATTAGCTTTTAAATTATTCTTTAGCTCTGTTAAGCTTAAAAAGGCCAATATTTTGTTAAGACACCCTGCTATAGTATTTACCTTTGCAGCTAATTTTTGTGGGAATATGAAACAGCCACTCACTGACCTGACATGACAGAGCACATTGACCCGTTTATGCAGTTTGCATCATCATGTGCTTAGAAGGCTGAAACATACTCCACATCAGCTTTCATTTCTTAATATTTTAATTTTAAAAAGCATGATGGTTACAATTAGGTATAAGGTTATGATAGGTGCCAGGTGTATAACCCATTCCACCTCACCTTCTTTTTTTTCTGTCTGTAAAGAAGTTAGAACAATAGTGGACCTCTTAAAACTCAAGTTTAATATCAATATTTATCAAGCAAACTCCCACAAGATATGTTATTAAATCAGAAATTTGTTTATTATGCAAGTCCAACCAAACCATTCACGGCATGTATAGAAATACTGCTTGATTCAATACTTGTTCTTTCATGGATAAATATGCATACAAACACTACAAAATGCAGAAGTGTTTCATTGTTTACATTCAAATTAAAACACGTGCATAGTGCTCCACAGAGAAACAAGGCTATTTTGGACAGTTCGTTAGATTACATTTTAGGGAGAAAGGAGCAGCAAGAATTGCTTTTTAAAAAAAGTTTCTAAGCTATATAGAAGTAAAACCAAAAATTAATATTCATTTCTTTTTCACACATAAAATCCTCAGTTACTCCCTTCTTTGGGACTACCTTGGAAAAAGCTGAAGGGAGTGGCCACTATACCATGTATACAAGAAGACTGTGGTATCATACAACATCAAAGCAGAAAGGTCATCTCAATCAAAATTTGTTCAACTGCAGTAATGCTTCAGCAGTAATGCTCCAGCATGTGTTTATAAACAAGTGCAGTCTGGGGACTCTTGAGTCCTGAATTTAAGAAGATGGCTTTATCACAGTAGTTTGAAAGCAGTATTTATTTGCAGAGCCCACCTCTGAAGACTTTTTCTCCTGTATTTTCCAGAGCATGATGACCTTTTTTCTTCCCCTCTGACATCTATTTTTCACATATAGTTTGTACTTTAGGGCTTTGATAAGAAAACCAAGATGAAAGCTTTGAGGGACTGCTAAGGTAAATTACACAGCCTAAATCTTAAGAAGATTCAGTGAATTTCTACTTTTTATCAAACTCTTCTTCTTCCTCTTGCTTGACCAAATATCTTTAGTTTGTTAGGGGCTCCTTTTTGCTCTGTTGTCTGATGAGCTAAATGCTTATAGCATAAAAGAGTAATTTCTCCTTTTTCATATAGGTAGATTTTAAAACAATGTAATATCTTTAGGTGAGCAAGCATGTTATGGCATTGGCGTAGTAATTTATACAGTTTAAGTCATGTTACTCAAAGCACAATCCATGAAAGGAGTATTGTTCCATGAGATGCTGATTATATTGTGTTTCCTTTTGTTGTTGGCTTGTGTGTTTGTTTTGAGGATAAAGCCTTTTGGGACAAATAAGCTTAGAGGATTCTACACTATATAGTACTATGTAGTCATTTTTCTTGAAAAATTCAGACCCTTAAATGTGCTGATGTGCATTTTAAGTTTCTAGTGGATAGGGGGTGTAAAGACAACTTGAATCATAATTGGCAAACCATGCTGGGCACCCAATGTAGTAGGTATAACAGGAGTTGTAGATGTTCAGGTTTTCTCAGGCTATATTTCCTCCAATATTAAACTCACTCATTTCTCATGATAATATGAAGTTACTAATTGCTTTGCAATATTTTTCACCTATTTAATAATAAAGAAATAGGGTGCATATGATTTTGCTATTTGCCCACGTTATTGATCCTGGACTCAAAGGAGGATCCAAACCATAGCCTTCATGCAATAATATCCAGGTAAAAAAGACACTCAGCATCAGTGAACACATAATAAGTCACATTTTAGGATCTCATGGGGAAAAGCTAGAAGGGGATCTCGAAGAACAAACATTTCATCATGTGATACAAAATGCCTGACAGAAATGATAAAACCTGTGACCAAATTGTTACTTTTCATCATGAGAATAACTTTCTCTTTCTAATGCATGCATTTTCAGAATGCATGTTATAGAAATATGTTGGTGATATTCATGCTTTAGATCTCATATTGTCCAAGTTGGCAACATGAGTCAAGATAATCTAGAATACTTCACCTAGATGTGCGTTTGCTCCTCAGAGGGTCATGCTACTAGACATATGTCCTGACATTAAGAACAGATGTAACATATAATATTCCTTTGAATTTGACTGCAAAATTCTGTTTTACTTGTAATTTCATGAAGTGTCTATTATTTTCCTAAGGGATACAGAAATCAGTTTGGGAGAGCTCATTTTGAATTACCCTGTAACTAAGAATTACAAAAGAAGGGTGTACTTTAATGCTGTTAGCCACTAATGACCAGAAGCTCCAAAGTGTACTAACATCGATCATCTATATCTAGTCACTTCATCTTTCCCCCTGTATGCTTCACATAGATGCAGATTTTATTGTACATATCTCTCATATATGTGTAAATACAGTTGAATTATTTAAATTCTTTGAGCTGAGTCAGAACTAACAGAATATCCCTCATAAGGTTGCCATGAGTTCATATGCCTTACATAACTATACAAAACTTACTTATTCTTTCTCATTTAATTACACCTTTCCCTGGAATATATGGCACGAGGCAGTAGGGCAAAAGGGCTTATGCATAATATGATGCTACCTCTACCTTTTCTGTCTCCTCTCATAACCCTGGGAAATTATTTTTTTTCCTCTGAAACTTCAGGGATTGTCATCATGCTGTTGGCCTCAGTCTGGGTGAGATTTCAGAAAAGCACATAGAACATAAGCCTACTCCGATTTGCTATGGAACTGGAAACTTGATCATCTAATACATATAAACCAACATTAGCAGAGACCAGAAATAGTTATTCAGTTAAAAATACTGAGAATATGTCTACTTGTAAATATATATATTTTTAAATTTAGTGATAGTGTACAAGGTCAGGAACAAAATTACAAGAATAAAGCAAAACAGAGAACTAAGTTAAAGTTAATTTTGATAGGTCACAAAAGAGAAAATAGGCAGCCCTGGCTGGTGTGGCTCAGCGGATTGAGCACTAGCCTGAGAACCAAAGAGTTGCCAGTTCAAATCCCACTCAGGGCACATGCCTGGGGGCAGAGGAGAGGCAACCACACATTGATGTTTCTCTCCCTCTTTTTCTCCTTACTTTACCCTCTCTCTAAAAATAAATAAAACCTTCTTTTAAAAAAAGAAAATAAGCAGAACAGATATCATTAATTTCAAAATAACAAAATAGTAACAACATTGGGCTTTCATAGCCAATTAAAGTAGTATAGAGTGTATGTTTCTTTATAAAGAAATTTCCCCCATATCAAAGCAAATGTTTTGGACAAAAAATGATTTTTTTAATTTACAATATTACATAGACATATGATAGTCACTATCTTTGAATTATAATTTTAAATACTGCCACAGTATCTTCATTGTTTCAATTTATTCTGTTAAAAAAATAGAAGTTAGCCGTGGCTGGCATAGCTCAGTGGATTGAGCGCAGGCTGTGAACCAAAGCATCGCAGGTTAGATTCCTAGTCAGGGCACATGCCTGGGTTGCAGGCCATGGCCCCCAGCAACTGCACATTGATATTTCTCTCTCCCTCTTTCTCCCTCCATTCCCTCTCTAAAAATAAAATAAATAAAATCTTTTAAAAAAATAGAAGTCACAATTTATGCTACTATCCCCTCCCAAGAGACAGCTGACTTTCCAGGATATACCTTGTAGCCAGAGAACAGCTTTTTAAAGCATGAATGGATTAAAAAAAGCAGAATGACCTTAATAATAATTCTATGTTTTTAATCCTCGAAAATAAACCTTTATGGTTTAAATATATCTGTGTACAAGATAAAATTGAATGATTCTGTCCAACGGGAGGTAGAATAGATCATTTGGATAAGCACAGACCAGGTGATCATAATATCCAGAGTCAAGAAGCTATCTTGTGAAGACAGAATGGGAGGCCTGCATTAGAGATTATAGAACACAAGGGAAGAAGAGTCTCTATTCTTCATTACCTCTCAGATTCTCCACAACATACTGACCCTGGGCTGCCTAACTGCAGTCTTCTATGGGAAGAAAAATTAATTTCTATTGTGTTTTATTTACTGTTATTTTTGCAACTCATCCATAGAGGTTGAATGCAATTTCAAACTGATACACTTGCCCTACCATACACCTCTGTTAAAAAAATATCTGAATTGAATTTATGTTGTGTCAATGTCATGATTTATTTACAAAATTGTACAAAATTCAGTTGTAGCAAAGAAGTATTATATCCACAAAAATTAATCAAATAATCATTACTTTATTCTATGTGCCTAACAAATCACTTCTGAAAAACTATTCATGTCTACATACAATATTTTTAAAGAATATAGCGACCAGTCACAGTGAATCCATACATAAAGTCCAGAGGGACCAGTCACCCGTGTCACATGTTGAGGGGACAGGGTTTGAGAGGACTTTCCAAAATAAGAAATAGTTTTTCAACAGGTACAATACTTGTTATGGTATATGAGAGGGTATTTTAAAAAGTTACTATTTAATGGTGTTTTATAGAATAAAACTGTGACCTATCTAAATAAGAAATTATATTATCACTTTAGTACAGTATTCCACAATGGATTAGCATAATCCCTAAGGTATTAATTTTCTTAATACCTGAAATATGAAAGTAAATGGTTACTCAGCACCTCCCAAGAATATCAAAGGAGGTACTCCTCAGATTCATGTAAGATTCATTTTTATAATCTCTAGGACTCTAATATTTGAACTCTTTAAAACCTCTCTAATCATTGAAATAAAATGTATGTAAGGTAAGTAGAAAATGGGGAGTCTTTCTGAGGACTTTATTAAAAACAAATAATATGGGGGAAGTATATACATATATATTTAAATTTATAAATAAAAAAACTACATCCTTTTTTCAGATATTGGTTTGAAGTTTAAACTAAAATGCATAAAAATAGACATCCAAATAAATACAACTGAAAAAGTATATTTCAACTTACCCAGAGTAACATTCAACTCTCTTTTTGCCATTGCCCCTCTGCATAGTTCTCCATTCCCTCACCTCCATGTAACTTGCTATTAGTATGAAAAAATAAATAAATAAAAAGGCAAAACTAAGGCATAAACAATAACAAAAGTACAACATCAATTTTTTTAAAAAATCACGAGGGAAAATTCATTGAGCTAGCTGTATAAATTCAAAGGAATCCACCAAGAGACTAAGCTAAGGAGAAAATATGCCCAAAGATCTTTGTAGAGTAACCCAGTGGAAACACAGCAGTCTGGTACTCGCAACTATAGGAGCTCCAGTCTCAGTCTATGGAGAATTTTAAGAATCACTTAAGTAACACATCAAGACAGACATTCTTACATTGCTTACTTTAAATTCTCCTCAGGCACCTGGAGGACATTTGTCTTCCTACATCTCAAACTATTTGAGTCACAGAATGGCCAGACATGCACGTGCACTGGCTGAACTACTTCCCATTACTAATGAAATGAAGCCGAGATGCCTAATGAGTTTACTGCCATTTCACCAAACCTACAGTTAGACTTGAGGGTTGAGCCATTAATCTGTGTAACAATGATGATGATGACAATCATGAGATAATTTTTATCACTGACTACATTTTCTGCCTCAGTGGTTGGTAAGCACACATACATGACAATCCTCGTCACCATCACTACAGAATCCATCTCTACTAACACTTTTCCTAAGAAGCACACCTTACAATATGTCATGCAATCTACTGCAAGTTACTGTGAACAAGTATCATCAAGTCCTGATGAAGTCCTGGGACAGGAGCACATAAGGGTCTACAGTCAGTGTTAAAACAGCCAGGCCCATGTATCATTTAAACAACCCAACCACACTCAGAAATCCTTTCTAAACAACAGACAGAAAGCCAGAGGGGAAATGGGGAATCTTTTATCCAGTAGTACTTCACAAAATGTTATATGAATACACAAGGAAAAATAAAGATATTTTTCCAGGAAGTTATAATTAATTTTATAAAAAATGGAATCACATTACAGATAATTTGAAAAATGAAAACAGGAAGGAAAAAACATCCATAGCTCCAGCACACCAATACAACCACTACTAATGTTATATGTCATATAATTTAAGTCTTATTGTGCTAAACATATATTTTATATAGTTAAAATAGGACAGCAATGTAACTTTTATCAAGTTTTCCTCATTTAATTTAAATTGAAGCATATACCCAGCTTTAGATAGGCTCAGTGGAAATATTATGACAATAAATTGTGGCTATGTAATATATTAACCAGTCCTATTATAGTAGTATTATGACTAATGATCACACTGTAAATATACTGTATATGTGTCACATATAGTGACACCAGGCTTTATCAGGTGCTTTAAGAAAATATAATCTCACTTATAAGTGGAGCCTAATCAACAAAACACGTAAGTGAGGAAAGTATACCCAGAGACACTGGGGGAGGGCGCGTAACAGAGGAAAGAAGGGGGAGGGTCATCAAGGATGACCCTATGATAGTTAATAGGACTATTAACCAGTCCTCCTATTACTGGTATATTATGACTAACGATCGTGGTGTAAATATGCTTATATGCTTATATATTTATACTGTGATCGTTAGTCATAATATACCATAAATATTATGTATATTATATATATATAATTCTTTATTTATGGTGAAGATGAGATTTTTAAATAAATTTTCAGAAGTGAAATCACTCAAGGGAATGGGCATTTTCAGCAGATTTACACAGGCTGAGTTACATGAAACTCCCTTAAAGGTCCAAATATATTTCCTTTTTTTTTTATTGTTCAATTTCAGTTGTCCCCACTCCCCCCTCCATTGTTCTCCTCAGCCCTACCCACCCCCAACTCCCACCCCATTGTCTTTCTCCATGTGTCCTTTATGCGTGTTCCTTGATGACCCTTCCTCTTCTTTCTCCTGTTACCCCCTCCTCCCTCCCTTTGGTTACTGTCAGTTTGTTCTTTATTTCAGTGTCTCTGGTTATATTTCCCTCACTTGTGTGTTTTGTTGATTAGGTTCCACTTACAGGTGAGATTATATTTTCTTAAAGCACCTGATAAAGCCTGGTGTCACTAAAGAATTTGACTTCATAATAGTTTCATATTTACAGTGGGCTGGCATAATCTACTTGTTATGATTTTTAAGTTCATAAATTCAGATTTGCTATTAATCTAATTGGGTTTACTCCTTTGGACAAGAAAATGTCTTAGTTCTCACTTTCCCTTATATCTTACTTTCATAAAAGTCTGCCTATGACACATTCCTTCAGGATTTCATTTTTATTAGCAAATATTCAACTATTCCAATAAACTCGTATATAAAAATGTGGTGGCTGGGAGATACTACCCCCCCATCCTAGTAAAAGCTTTTTCAATTTGTATCCATATCTCCAGAACATTGCCAAATAAATTCCTACTAAAGAATGCTATGGAAATTTCATATTTCCATATGGGTCAATAGGAAAGATACTTTGTAGTCCTTATGAAATCATAAAGTATTCAAGTCTTTGCTCTGTCATCTACACACACATACACACAAATACTGGAATCCACATAACCAAATCTTCAACTGTATCCACATATGTATTTGCCTAAGATCCAGATAGCCTTAGTTTAAATTCCTGGTAAAGTTCCTAAAAGCTGTTAGTAAGTCACTTAATCCTTTTTTGGTAACATTTCCAAGTGTGTAAAGTGTAAATAAACCATGGACATCATAAGGGAGTTGTAAAGAGTACATGTGAACACTCATTTAAACAATAGGTAAAACTCTATATAAATGTGTGCATTTTAAGAATTGAATAATCATTTTTTAAAAAGTATAAACAATAACAAAGAATGGAAATATAATATGATAGCAAAATCACTTTCATGGCACATGTGGGCAGAGAAAAAAAGGTGAGAGACAACTTTATCCTGTGCTTAAAAATAAAATAATACCTTATCTTGCTCATAATGAGATTCAAACCTTATTCCTTTAATAAGCAGTTTCAGACATAGAAGCTTCTAATCACTGGAAAACAGAACACATTGACCATTTCACCTATAAATTCATGATTATCATTTGTGACTACTTCTGTCCCTCCTTCTTGTCACCTAGTTCAATGGAGCTGATTCCAATCCCACTTGGAGGCTAACAGGAATCTGGCAGAACCAGCTGAAGCCTTGCAGTTTCTGGGCCACAACAGTAACTGAAAAACGGGCAGGTAATCCCATCACACCAATGAGATCATTGCAGATTTTATCGAGACAACTTGATTTAAGACAGACATATTCTTTTCCTTGCATTCGAAGACATATTAGGTGGGATCTGCTGCAACTACTTGGTCAGATGAGAGGGAGAGTCTAAGACTGGCCAGTGGAAGAAAGAAGAACCAAGAGCCAGAGCAGAAGGGGAGGAGCAGAAGAAAAGCTAATCCTGAGATCCTATCACAAGCTGTTTTTAAGCTAGTGTGCCCTTCCTTCTGCCCACCATATCCATTCATCACTCTTTTCCATCTTGCGCAGTGCAGGGACTGGGGGACTGCATCTGTTAAGGACTGAATCAAGGGGCTTCCTAGCCTCTGGCTACAGATCTATCACCAGTTGCAAACAGGTGCAAGAGATGGGAGGGCGGGAGGAAAACAACGTGGGGCTATTCAGTTTTCCTGGTGTTGCAACAGGTTTGCAGTGTACCTTGGCTAAAATATCAGCTACTGCCAGGTAACCCTCTCCACCAGAATCTGCATCTAGGTCCCTGTAACTGATTTCTACCTTCTCTCCCCTAGGCCCTGGGCTTAGTTAACATCTCTCTGTTTTCATTCCCTGGGCCACTGTGCCATCTACCTCTGTGATTTCCTGCTACCCTGCCCACAATTTTCTACATATTGCCTTTAACAAACCTTTCTCAAATGACCCAATTTGAAAATGTTCCATCTATTTCCTATTTGACCCTCACTAATAAACCAGTTTGACACTGGACATTTCAATGATCTGACCAATTGATAGGGGACTCAAGATATGGAAAATTTTAGCTTAAGGTAAAAAGTTATAAGTCTATCAGGTGATGTATATGTTAAGCTTTTGTTTCAGGAACTACAGATGAGGCCCATCCTGGCTCCTGAGAAAAATGGCCGACCTCCTGGGGCACTGGCTAGAGATTACCACCTGGGGACAAGTTGGAGGCATCCAGGCTTTTTGTGTGACCACCCCACCACCACCTTTGGGAATAGCTAACTGCCGAGAACAGAAATGCTGCAGCTTTGCTCACGTAACCCTCCCTGAATTTCAAAGCCCTCACCACACCTTGTTTGTCCTCCTCCACCCCCTTTTAAAAGGTCTGGCCAGGAAAGAGAAGGGAGATGGTTTGTTAGGGTATGAAGCCACCATCTTCTCAGATCGCCGGCCATCTGAATAAAGTGCCCATAAAAGACTCAATCACTGTCATTGCTTATTGGATTTGGTAATGACAGGCAGCCAGAATGCTGGTGTCTTTTCCGGTAACACAATTACATCCCTATTTTTGTGTGTGTTCAGATTGTTTCCTATCACTTGTAACAGAAAGAATCATGATAGATTAAAGCACCATTGTTTCTGAGCTCATTGATAATCCAGCTGTCTGGCTTTTCTTCAAATATTGAATTTATTTTATGAATGAGACAAAGGGACATCTAAACTGCTAGATGACAAGATTCAGTAAAGGTTCTTTAAGAAAGAAAAAAATATTTTCTGGTTCAGTGGATGCCCACTGTAAAGAACAGTTAACCACAGGAAATAATTAAGCTGCTTAATAATCATATTGTAAATCAAGGTTAAATTAAAATGATCTCTCTGTTATTTATTTCCATGAAAACTCTAGGGGTTATTACACTAAATAGGATCAAACTGTATAAGTAAATGAGTGAATGAACAAATGAGCACTTACTGGTGTATGCATTTAAAGTCTATAAAATCCTCCACACATTTTCTCTTAATTAAATGCCACTATCCTGTGACACAGGTAAAGCAAGTACTCTGGACCACTTACTGTTAGAATGTACTGGAACGTAGACCTCAGCCACCGCTTATGCTGGAACAAAGAGGGTACATGTTGCCGGCAAATCAGCCTTCCCTGATCAGATACCCAGGACACCTGGAACAAATCAGCAGGTGACTCACCCCCTCCTAGGGATCTGCCAAGAACCTTAAAAGCCCTTCTTTCCTTTCCCTTGAGACTGCTATCCGTTCAGACACAGCCTGCCTGATCCTAGTGTCCTGCCTCGTATAAAAGCCCTTAATTGGACTTTTCTGGCTCTGAGTCCTTTCTTAGCCATGTCAGCTACCTTCTGTTTACAGGCTGAGGTAAACTTAATAATGGCTCTCAAAGATATCCAGGTTTTAATCCTTAGAACCTGTGAAAGTCTTATCCTATATGGCAGGAGGGACTTTACAGATGTGATTAGTTAAGGATTCTGGGATGGGGTGGTTATTTGGGACTATCCCAGTTGGTACTATATGCAATCACAAATGCCCTCATAAAAGGAGGCAGAGGAAGATTGTACTACTAAAGGGATTGAAGTACCTAAACTGCTGGGCTGGCTTTGAAGAGGGAAGAAGTGGCCAGGAGCCAAGTAAAGGAAGAAATGCAGTACCGGAAACGGAGGAAGGAAAGGAAATGAATTGTCCTTGATGCCTCTTGAGGAAGCTGCGTCCTTCTGTCCCCCAGTAAAATTGTCTTTGTGTAACAGGATACAGCCAGGGGCCTCCAAACTAAGGATCTGTAACAAGATCCAGAACATGGGGTGTTCAGGAAATATAAAAATACAGGATATCACCACCCCCACAAGTCTGAACTGGAGGATGGGACACCTGGAGCAGGGCCCTTGAGAGTTGTTTTGCATATCAACAGTTGGCCAGCTAAATACCTGATAATGCAAAAATGATCTTTTCCATGTCTATAACAACTGACTAGCTTCATAGATATGCTAAGTAGCTGTGGCCCTGCTTTGAGCCAGGGAGATGGGCATGACTTTAACCCATGCTGTAACTTGGAGGTAGCTCCCATTTACAGCACGTGCTTGTGAGCGTGGAAATGGTTCTCTCCATGCCTTGGGGCCACTCCTGCCTGGACTAACTGGCAGCCAATAAAAGCTGGAAAAACAGGGGAGTGCTGGCAGGTGTAGCCAACTGGGGGAGGAATTGGAAATGGGGTTGCAGAGGAAAATTTGCACCAGTATTTAAACCCAGGTGCTGCAGCAGCCATATGGGTTTGAACCACATGGCTTAGGGGGCCGGAAAACAAGATGTAGCAGTCATGCAGAGCTCTCTCTTTATGGTTTGGAAGAATGCAGGAGAGACATTGCAGGAAGGAAAGGGGTGAAAGGACTCTTGCTGGTGGGCCATGAGTAGGTACCATATGGTTTCAGATTAAGAACTGGAGATCACAGCAGTGACATAGCTGTTGGTGCTGGGGACTGTGGGAGGCCTGCCCAGTAGAGCAGAGGCCTGCCCAAGAACTGGGAGCTAGCTGAGCCACAGACATCTATTTTTTTCCTGAGATACAGTACCCCTGATTGGCCTGACTGGGCAAAGGGAGGAAGGAAGGACTGTGTGTGTTTGTGGGTGTCGTAAGGGACTTAGAGGTTTTTAATGATGACATTCCGCCATTACTCTAAATGTATATAACTTTTAAATAAATAGTTCCTTTCCTTTCACCAAAATCTGCAATGAGAGCCATAATTCCAGTTCCCTGGTGGTAGGCAAAGAATGCACAGTGGCAGAGGGACCCCATAAACCTGTAGGTATATTCTGTAACATTTGGACTTATGACTCCCACAACTTTAAAAGAATAAACATGTGTTTTTTTAAGCCAAAAAGTTTGTGGTAATTTGCTGAAGTAACCATAGAAAAATAATACACTGATACATATCCAGTGGGCTATTTAAATTCCAAGGAATTAAATGTCTACACCTATACTCACAGTCTAAGAAAATAATCACCAATGATTGATTCTTCCCACATCTTTATATATTAATAACAATGGCATGCATTTACAGTTGTCTGTCACTATATCACGGTTCACTTATTGTGGCTTCACTTTATCGAAGGGTTTAAAACCCCGACTGTATACTTCATGACTATATATTTCACTGGTGAGTACCCATATAGAATTTTACATGTTGTTAAAATTAGGTAGGTTTAAGAGTGTAGAAAGTGTTTAAGAGCATATGAAGTGTTTATAAGAGTGTGGGAAGGGTTTATAGGAATGTGGGAAGGGTTTACAAAGCCTTAAAATAGATATAAATAATAAAATAAATATAACACCACTACTTTGCAGATTTTCACCTATCACTGGGGTCTCTGGAATGTAACTCCTGTGATAGGTGAGGGATCACTGTATTCATTTAAGAACAATTTTGCTTTGACTGGTGTGACTCAGTGGATTGAGCACTGGCCTGTCAACCAAAGATTCACCAGTTCCAGGTCCCCAGTAGGAGGCATGTGAGAGGCAACCAGACATTGATGTTTCTCTCCTCTCTTCCTCCCTCCCTTTCTATCTCTAAAAATAAATTTTAGAAAAAGAGAGAGAACAATTTCATGTTGATTTAATGACTATGTCTATCACTGTATCCTTTATCTTGTAAACTTTGAAGATGGCAACCACATTTTCCTAAATGGTTTTGCTAAGTTTCTAGGTAAGTCCCCTGGAGAAACTGTCTCTTAACTAGTGCTCACAGAAAGATCTAACTTCTCAGAATCTCACTAGTGGCTTTTAAACCCAACTTTTGTAGGGCTGGCTGATTTGTTTTTGAAGTAGCATTATTTTCTTGACTACTAATCTGGATTTTCTCACAGAACAAATTTATGTTTAGAAGCTTTAAACATAAATAAGATAAAACATCCATTAGCCCATGTGGGCCACTAAAAACTGATCAACCAAAAATACTTTGCCTAGCATCTGAAAAAGAGACATGTGTCTGGGACTTGATTTGGCAAGTTACGAGTGAGTTCTGGAAGGGAAAAGGAACTGAATTGCTTCGCATACAATAGGACTGAGTAGGCCACTCAGGGGACTAGTTACTATAGACAGCATAAGAAAGAACCTTCTCACTCAGGAGCTATGAACTAACAGTTACTAATGAAGTCAATACCAGAGGGAAAAGCCAGGTCCAGCTATAAAAGCAACCAGACAATTTCTGGGTCCAAAGAAAACCTCAGAGCCTTTCCTAAAAATACCCCAATTATTAACTAGTGAATGACCAAATAGTATTTGAGAATAAAGAGAAATAAATAATCACCTTTAAACCTAGCAAACTAAAACCAGCCAGTTCTCTATTTAAAAAGAGTAAGAGAAAAAACATATCTCTCTTAACCTAGAAAAATCTATTTATAAAGAAGCAGGAAGCAGTCAGATCGTTGTTTTCAAATGTAAATCAGATCATATCCCATCTCAAAACCTCACAAAGGAGTCACATTGCACTTTAAATTTAATGTAATAATCTTAGTTTTTAATTCTTTTATGATCTGACCCTTGCCTAAATCAGTTATGCTCATCTAGTACCATATACTCCTACTATCCTGACTTGCTTTCCTTTCCACAAATTTTTCTCACCTCTACCCTTTGCATAAGCAAATTGCTCTGCCTAGATGATTATTCTTCCTATCAGAAAACAAAAATAACTGGTTTAGTGGGCAAAATGACAGGCAATCTTATTAGTTAGGAGTGTCCTACCTGCAGAGGCTTGGAAGACAAATTACTATCAGCACATGCCATGTTTCCCTTTCTTTCATCAAGATTATGTTAAGAAAGTTTGCTACAATTTTGCTGCATACATGAGGTCTGTCCAAAAAAGTACAGACATTATTAATACTATGAGAATGATTTCTGTGACATTGATGTAACCTGACAGTCAAGGAGAGTGGACTAGAATGCTGATGCGTAAACAATGTCGACATCACTGTACTAGTCAGTGGAGGTTGCAGATGCCTTTGAGTGATCATGTGCACTGTGGGGTCATCACATTCAAAATGACTGAGCAAGTAGAGCAACAATACTGCATCAAATTTTGCATTAAGCTTGGACATTCCCATGAGGAAACTATTCAGATGATACAGAAGGCCATGATTATGGGCAACTGGTGATTGTCAGCTTCATCACGACAACACATCAACTCACACATCACATCTTCTGCAGATATTTTTGGTGAAACATCAAATGACCTAGGTGACTTACCCCCACTACAGCTCAGATTTGGCAACCTGTGACTTCTGGCTTCTCCTAAAACTAAAATTTCAGTCCACTGATGACACTCAGGAAAATATGACAGGGCAGATGATGGCAATTGTGAGAACTGTGTGAGGTCTCAAGATGCCTACTTTGAAGGGGCCTGAACTGTCATTGTCCTATGTACAATGTTTCTTATATATTATACCATCTTCAATAAATGTCTTTATTTTTCATATTACATGATCTTCTGGACAGACCTCATAAATGTTTTTAAGTGTCTCAAATATTGGAGCAGGACTTTATAATAAAGTATTAACCTCATTCAAAGAGAGGTCTTGCCCTGATCTCTTAGAATTCTCAGAATATCCTTCCTGAGAAGAGTGTCTTTGTTTACCTGGGGGCCATGGACCAAAGGGTAGAGCTTATGAGGAAAGTTTGAAGCTATCAGGTATCAGTTTGACATCTAGGTGGGCTATAGAATAATAGCCATGAAGGCAATTGATTATTATGTCAGTGTAACCACGCCCTAGTAAGAACTCTACACCAAGCTTGAGTGAGCTTTCCTGGTTGATGATGCTCCCTGCACATTGTCACACATTACTGCTAAAACAAAACAAAACAAAATAAAACAAAACAAAAGTGATGACCACTACTCCACTGGGACAGAATAATTGGAAGTTTCATGTTTGGACTGTACCCATAGGTCTCTTCCCTGGGTTAATTTTAATCTGCATCTTTAGTTGTAATAACATTTAATGATTTCTCCAAGTCCTTCTAGTAAATTATCAAACTTCAGGGTAGTCTTGGGATCCCTGAACTTGGTAAGGACAATTTTTGTAAAGTTGGCTTCAAAAAATAAAGAGATTAGGGTCATCCACAGAAACCTTGGTGTCTTATATGTTCAAGAACAGCTAAAGAACACAAAATTATTTTACTCCCAAGTAAGAGAGCTTCAGTCCAGAAAAAATACCTGTCTGAAGCAGCCTTATCCCTGCACAGAAATGAGGAACCTAAGAGGATAGTGAAATGAGGAAAGCTTTGTATTATCCAAACTTTCATCAGAGTATCCTTAAAAGAAACCATTTGATTTATAGGTCAGAACAGTGTGTTTTCACCACATGGGCATGTAACAGCCACTGTTATAAGACAATCTTAAAACAGTGGAGTAAGCCCTGTAATCAAAATGGAAAAGTTTAGAATTTTTCATCCCTGCAACAGAAATATAGGAATTTCTTATCTGGCTTAAAGGCATGATAGTTTGAAGTCTGGAACACCTAGCATTTATATCTATTCTTGATATGCATAAGAATTACTGGTCATAACTACTGATACATGCATATATGTTATTATACTTTATGGACTATTTAACACATTTCTAAGAGTGATTTAGGCCACATGCAATTCCCCCTGCTCCAAGTTTAGTTAAAATATAGCTCCAGTGAACTGTGTTTCTCTGTTATTCTAGTTATCCAGGCAACAGATACTTCTTTCATTGATATTCCCTGCCCACCTTCTCAGACTATATTCTCCTCATCCCTCATGTTTCAGTTTAAATGCCACCTCTACTGAGAAGCCTTCCTTTACTGCTTATCAAAATAATATTACCATCTGTTCATGCACATGTATTTTCCTTTCTTTTTTTAATTTTTAAATATATTTTATTGATCACACTATTATGGTCATCCCAATTTTCCCCCTTTGCCCCCCACAACACCTAGTAATGCCCATTCCCTCCAGCAATTGCCCCAAGAGTTCATGTCCATGGGTCATGCATATAAGTTCTTTGGCTACTCCGACTACTATACTCTTCTTAACACCCTTCCGTCTATTATGTACCTTCCAATTTGTACTTCTTAATCCCTGTACCTTTTCCCCCATCCTCTTCCTTGCCCCTCCCAACTGATAATCCTCCAAATGATCCCATATCTATGATTTTATTTCTGTTCTGCTTGTTTGCTTAGTTTTTTTTTTATATTCAGTTGTTGATAGTTGTGAATTTATTGCCATTTTAATGTTCCTAGCTTTGATCTTATGTTTCTTAAATAAGTCCTGTTAACATTTTATAAAATAATGGCTTGGTATGATGAACTCCTTTAGCTTTACCTTGTCTGGCAAACAATTTATCTGCCCTCCAATTCTAAATGATAACTTTGCTGGACAGAGTAACCTAGGTTATATGTCCTTGCTTTTCATCACTTTGAATACTTCTTACCAGTCCCTTCTAGTCAGCAAAGTTTCTTTTGAGATATTAGCTGATAGTCTTATGCAAACTCCTTTGTAAATAACTCTCTTCTTTTCTCTCATGCTTTGAAGATTCTCTCATTACCTTTAATTTTTGGCATTTTAATTATGATGTGTCTCGGTGTACTCCTCTTTGGGTCCAAATTGTTTGGGACTCTTTGCTTCCTGGACTTGCATTTCTAATCCTTCACCAGATTAGGGAAGTTTTCTGTAATTATTTTTTCAAATAAATTTTCAATTTCTTGCTCTTCCTCTTCTCCTTTTTGCACCACTATGCTTTGGATATTGGTATGTTTGAAGACTCCCCAGAGGCTGTTTAGTTTATTCTTGTTTTTTTTCTGAATTCTTTTTTTTTCTTGCTGTTCTGATTGAATGCTTTTTTCTTCCTTATGCTCCAAATTATTGGTTTGATTCTCAGCTTCAAACAAGCTGTTGGTTTCTTGTAAACTTTTCTTTATTTTACTTAATTTAACCTTCATTTCTTTTTTTTTAATGCTGTTGAAGTACCCAATGAGTTCCTTGAGCATCCTCAAAATCAATGTTTTGAATTCTGCATCTGATAGATTGCTTATCTCAAAACACTTTCATTTAGTTTTTTTTTCTGGAGTTTTAATCTATTCTTTCATTTGGGCCATATTTCTTTGTCTCCTCATTTTGGCAGCATCCCTGTGTTTCCTTCTATGTATTAGGTAGAACTGCTTTGATCTTCATCTTAGTAGCATGGCCTATAATTAAAAAAGTGCAGCAGTACATTGGATGGGGTGCAGCCTTAAGTAATCACCAGGATGGGGCAGCCCATGTAAAACAGGTTGATAGTGTCTCTGATACAGTGTCACTACTCTGTGGCTCTGTGTGGGGGAGGGTTCAGCATGAAGACTATGCTGCTGCCTGACCTCTGGAGTTTTGTCCTGGAGGAAGCTGTCCCCAGGTAATCTCCCTAACGCCAGACAATTCAGTTTCTCCTCACATGCCAGGTCCCCTTCCAGCTGCTGTCCCAGTGCTAGAGCCCAGAGGGAGAGTCTGCATAAGTTCTAAGTCCCTTACGAGCCCTTTAAGAGGACATGCCTGAGAATCCTGCAGTTTCTTCCACTGCCCCAACCCCCACTGGTATTTTACAGCCAGAAGTTATGGGGACTCATCTTTCTGGCACTGAAACCCTGAGTTGGGTTGTCTGGTATGAGGCTAGGATCCCTTGCTCCCAAGGTATCCCTCCAGATTTCTATCTACCATGCGTGATTGTGGGGCCACCCATTCCACAACCTGTATCTTCATGCATTTCTGCATCTTTACCCCCTCCTAGCTGTCTGGATGAATGTGACTTCTTTAATTCCTTGGTTGTTGTACTTACATACAGCTTGATTTTCTGATGATTCTGGGTGATAGTTGTTTTGTAGTATAATTGTAATTTTTGCTATGGTTGTGCAAGGAGGTGAGCCATATTTACGTACTCCCGCATCTTGACCAGAACTCGTATGTCCCCTCTTCTTAAATCTGAGTTCTATGGCTACTGGACAATAGAATTCAGTGGAAGTGAATACTGTACTAGCTTCCAGTCCCAAATGTTGAAATCTGGCAGATTCTAGTTCTTATCATGCCTACCCTACCAGGCATGCCCCAAGTTGTAGATACATTAGTAAAATAAATGGTTATTTTAAGCCACTAAGTTTTACAGTGGTTGGTTATGGCTGAAGAATATGTAATATGATACTCCTCAATTAGGAGATACAAAATTAAATACAAAATTGTTATTTTGCATTCTTCCATTTTCAGCCTTTCTATGTTTTTATATTTTATATGAGTTTTGTAAAGAGCATGTCATTGATTTCTATATCCTTGGTCTTCTGTGATACTGTTTGCATTCTTACCGAAAAGTTTAATTTATATTCACTTATTATAATTAGACTAACATTTAGACTTTTTCTGCCATCTTATTTTGTGCTTTTTGCTCTGTGCTTAAACAACTTTATTTTTTCTTCCCTTGCTTCCCTTTGCTGTGCTTGTGCAGTAGATTTATTTGTTTGTTTTTTGAGATTCCTTTTTTGTCTCATAAACTGGCCTCAGGAATACAGACATCCAAACGTGCTCTGTGTCCCTTCAGCTGGTTCTCCCTTCACACACTCCTGCTCTTTCTCTCACTCACGTACCCATGCTGCTCTGGGGCTGTTCATTTTTTCTCCTGCTATCAGGTCAGGAAGTTGGCTCTACCCTTCTCCCCTTTATCTGCATATATATTTTCTACTGCACCTGTTTTTGGGTCCTACAACAAATATAAAAATTGGTACATCTGTTTTGTTTAGTTTTTTGTTTTTTTTAACATCCATCTCTCAAAATGGACTTGAGGTTGTGTAAAAGAGAGATCATGTCCTTTTGGCTCACCTTTCATTTTCAAAACAAGCACTGTGTCTGACACTTAGTGCTTCAAAAGTTAAGGGGACAAATTCTTTAACAGTCCTTCTTTGCCTTAACCACTCATGCACCTTGTCCCTAAAAATCTTTAAACAATTTAATTTAGCATTTTGAGCAGATGGAAATGCTCTAGATAGAATTGATTTGGTATTAATAAATGATGCTTTCTTTCTATGTCTTCTCTGTGGGCTTTCAGGAATTTGAGCATTGCAAATGTAGATCAGACAAGGTATAAGACCAAAGAGTCTCCCAATTAACTCTAGCACTTGTCATAAAACAAACTGGAAAAATTGGTAAAGTAATTCAATAAATCCATGTAGTATCTACCCTCCAGGAGGAAAACCAGTCTCACAACAAGGGAAAGAGAGACAGAGTATGTAAACAATTGAGACAGATGGTTTAGTGAGCAAAAGAGATTTTGATTCTCTGAATCTGTTTCCTGATGTGAAAAATAGAGAAAGAAATCCTTACCCCTTGGGACTGCTGTGAGGATTCTATGAGATAATATAAACAGCAGGCTTGAGAAAATAGTTTGTGTGTAATATACTTCATAAAAATTAGTCCGCTTCACCCTTATGTCACCTGTGAAATATTAATAAGGGTTGACAGCTACTGAATGCTTGCTTAGTGCTAGGAACTGCCTATTGAATTTGTGTCTATTCATTTCATTTTAACAACTCAAGGAGACCAGCATTTTTATTATCATTCTCATTTTATAGATGAGGAAACTGGGACACACTGACATGAAGTCATTTGCCTAAAGCCACAGAGCTTATAAGGGAGAGCTGGGTTTCAGAGCTATGCAGCCTAGCCACAGAGTCTGTGCTCTTAACCAACACACTCTGCTGTCTTTTCAACAAGTATATTAAAAATTATTTATTAAATAAATACCTACTTTGTGACAGAAATTAGCCATTATCTCATCTAGTCCTTGCAACATAGATAAAATCATTGTCACTCCAATTTTGCAGGAATTTAAGGCTCAAGGAGATTCAGTGACTTATCCAAGATTTCTCAGCTCATAAGCCACAGAACTATAATTTGAACAAATATCTCTTAAAATTCTGACTTATAGGACTTCATTGGTGTTTCAATATTAAAGCCCTTACACAGGACAGTCTTATGAGACATCTGCAAGTGTGTGTGCACCCACAGACACCCTCATAAACACAATAAGGGTGACATTCTCACTGAATGAATTCTGTTGTAGCTCTTTCTGCTAATTTTTAATTGTTCTTACTGTTATTTTATTAGTTGTATAACAGCAAAAGTACCTATTCTTATAATTATTCAGTGGTCACTAGTAATTCTAAGTAATAATTAAATATTAATAATATTACTATCGATAATGGTGATAATAATTATTAAACTAAAATCTAAGTACTGATATATTTGCTTGAATCACCCCTTTTTGTAGACCAATCACAAAACTTATAAAACCACACCATTAATGACATTATTTTTTTGATTAGTACTTTAATTTATCAATAGTAGGAATGTTCATATTACAAGACATTGAATATTTTTGTGATACTTCTCTATGTGTGGTAAATGTATTGAATTTCAACTGCTTGGCCCAAAAGTGCCTCTTTAACTCTCTAATCAGGGAAATTATAGTTCAGTTATTGCTTTATTTTGTGAGTATTAGTTGCTCATAATATTTTAACATTTAAAAATTTTATTTTTTATAAATACATTATAATACTGAAATATTTAGAAAATACAGAGGGAAAATACTAATAATCTATGAATACAAATTAATATGTAATGATTTTAATACATATTAAAATAACTCATCAACTTTTTTTGAAATATGTCCTTTCAGTCTTTTGAAAATTAAAATGTAACTATATCATATCATGAACACAACTTCAGACATTCCATGGGACCACCGTCTTCAAAACCATCATTGTCATGTTTCATAACATAGCATCAAATAAAACTAAAGTCATAGTTTACGCAACCATTACCCCCTTATTCTATTTTGTGAAACAGTTAATGAATTATAGTCCTTTATTTGCTTATTTGATAAACATGTTTTAATAAACATCTTGGTAAATATAGATTTTTCTACATTGGTATTATTTTCTTAGGATAGATTTTTAGAAATGAGATCACTAAAATGAAGGGCATGGAAACATTTTTGTGGATCTCGGTATCTTTCTCTCAAAGTAACACTTCACCTGAAACTGTAAAGCAGACTGACTTATTGGATGCTCCAGTAAAAAAGAAAAAGGAAGAAGACATATTCAGTAACTGCAAAAATAATCTATTTCTCATTCCTGGCAGGAAACACAGATAAAGTCAATATCATATTTCCAGAGCTGTTCAGAGAATCTCAAGTATAAGCAGTTCTGGACTTGAGTATGGAATTCACAACACAGACTCATCTGTCCACAGAAAAGCATGCTGTAGCTAAGTTTCAGGCTGGTTGCAAAGGCATGTTTGGTTCATCGGGTAGCTAAACTATAGCAGCAATAATGCCATAAGACTTCCCAACACATTGTTTTAGAAGGTCTTACTCAAGCCCCCACTCAGACAGAAACTGAGCACATCTCTGTCAAATGAAGGTGTGTAAGTGAAAACATACATTTCCTAGATTTTTGTACTGACCAGGACATGAAAAACAAAAAACAGAGTGGGTAGGGAGAAAGGTTTCCAGTGGGGGTGGGGAAATAATTTAAAAGAGAGTTCTAGAATCCTAGTATTTTTTTTTTTTCAGCCAGAGAGCACTTTTGATATGACAGTATGATCCCTCACTTAGAGAAAGGAAATGAAGGACAGTTTTGATAAGCAGTAAGTTCTAACCTTTGCTCTAGCCCTGCGTGCATGCTCATGTGAGCCTTGGCGCCTGGGGAGGGATTCCAAGAGATAACTTGTGTAGGGAAGAGAAGATCGGAAAACAGAAGCAGCATATGAACTGGACTGCGCAGTGGATGGTGCAAAGGAAAACTTTATTAACTATGCTAATTGAAATTGAGGACTGTAAACTACAGAATTCAATAGAAGCCATTTAGAAAATAAGGGAGACAACAGTGTGCAAAGCAGGCGAAGCTAGGAGGTGTTTTGAGATATTGACTTTTGTGTTTGTCTTTCTGTATTTCCCTTACTGGTAGCATAGCTCAGGTGGGCTGTCTGCTTTCGACCTCATGGTCTCAGAAGAAGTACATGCCACATGGGAAAGCCCAAGTAGAGTTCAATTCTCTCTGGCTTTTGTTTTTTCAAAAGGCTAAATGCTAGGAGAGTTGCCTGACTGGAAGAACAGAGGACTATCAGCAGAGCAGAGTGAAGAAACGTTCAGGATTGGCTGAAGAGAGGAGTGCTAAAAAAACTCCACATCCTGAGCACAGGTACCCACAAGAGGCCAGAGGAATAACCAAGGGACTAGGGGCCCTTGACACAGGGACTCTGCAAATAGCTCCAGTCTCCACATCTGACTGAAGCTTCAGGAACTATGCTGAAGAAACTAAGGGTATTTCAATATCTACAAAACAGATGACTGCTGTCCACATTTCCTTCCCCCGGGATACCACAGTGCAGGGTAAATCTGGGGATCATGACCCAACACTGCAGAGCTGGAAAAGATTCAAACTCTCCCAGTGGCTTGGGTTCATATTTTTCCAGCCTGAGGAAATACAAATCCAGAATACAAATTAAGTGAGTTATAAAAAGTAAATTTCAGCACCTCTGAGACTGAGACTAAGATTCAAATCTAAAACATAAGGTTATCTTGCTTGGAAGGAACTAATTTATAAATGTCTGATCATCACCACATTTTCTTAACAGCTTTCTCATAGGATATTTATTTTTAGTTAATTATTATTCTAAATGTAAATCTTATCATGGAAGTTAAAACCCTTCCTTGTCCTTAAGATCAAGTACAAACTCCTCTGGGTTTTCCTTCTTCACTTTGAGCTACAGGGACCTCCAAGGACGGGCAAGTTGACAAACATGATTTCCACTCTGATAGCACAGGCTCTGAATGTCCTCCACTTAGCCCTGTGCTCCAGGGCTTCTCCTTCTCCTGCCAGCCATGTCTACAGTCTCATCCTCAGAGTCTGACTTAGACCTTAACTCTCCCACAGCTCTCATGCAAACGCTGGGGAGAGGAATGTGTAGCCCTCCAATATGTTCCCACTTATCTCCCTGCGTATTCCCACGTGGTCCCCCAGCACAATGTTTGGCACAGTAACTATTTATTGAGTATATTAGTTACTCTTGCAAGCCAGCTGTGTGGCCTCTTCAAGATTCATTTTCTCCAAGTAATAATGTAAAAGAATGACATTGACTGTGTAATAAGATTTTGAAAAGGAGAAAATCATAAAATATCAGAACTGCAAGGGACACAAATCATCTGATCCAATTGCTTCCCAAACTTCCCCAACCCTCTTTCAAGGAAGAAAAGGCATCTCTTATCTTTGTATCTCAGTAGCTACTGTCAGGGTCGGTTGCAGGCTTATCCAAAACATCTCACAGTGACCTACTGATTATTTCGAATTAAAGTTACTTATGAAAGTGTCTGGACAAGCAGAAAATCCAGATCTCTCTGCCCCACTAAAAGGAGATAAATCTCCCATGTGATAGGTGCCCTGATAGCTCCCAAGGGTTAAGAGTTTATCACAAGAGTTTAAAAAAAAATTGAATCATGTATAAACAAACCTTGTAAAGGTTTTACTGATTTACTACCAAGCATAGATTCTGTTTAGATTCTTCACTAATAAATGCACAAACCTTGCCTAGATTCCTTTCTGATGAGTACTTTCTTTGTCCTATCAGTTTCTCATGAATTCATTGTTTGTCTGAAAGTGTAAAAAAGTGCCTGGCTGATAATTTATTTGAGCTTCATTTTATGATCTGAACAACATATTATGATTCTCCCAAGTACATATATTAAATTGTTTTTATTCCTGTTAATCTAGTATTGTGTCAATTTTTCTATTTATTACCAGTCCAGCCAGAACTAAAGACAAGTAAAGGGAAGAAATTCTCCCTCTCCCAGCACTCACATGATGCTAGTATATAGTACATGCCCAGACATGATGAAGGGAGGAACAGGGAGAGAGAGATAATTTGGAAAAGGGAAGGAGGGAGAAGAAAAATATGGAGAGGGAGGAGAGAGTGGAGTGGAAGAAGGGGTTTTAATTTCCTATAGTTAGTTAATGGCAGGTTTAGGACCAGCCTTCTTCACTCCCTCAGACCACAGTCTTTGGGGATTAGGCAGTCACCTGTTAGAAATGGTTTCTTGCCAATATTAGTCCACTGCTTTTCTTTATGTTGTTTTACACTCAGAACACTCCTGTCATATAAATTCAGGCAATTATATATTTTCCACATGAGCCATTCCCTCTTTTGGCAGAACTCAGATTGTTGAATAACACTGAGGAAGAAAAAAACCTCCTAGAATTCCATTTTTCATGATAAATTAGATATCTGGTGATTTAGACTAAACTAGAGATGGCAAATAAACTACCGCCAAGTCCCCAGCTGTATACATTACGGTATGGATGTCAGATACTTTCAGTGAGTTTGCAAAATGACTCTCGAACCAATAATGACATCATTCCAGATTAAATGACAGTTTTGAGCATGTGAAAACTCTAAACAGCATTTATAGGAGTAAGAGACACTAATATAAAACAGTGAATAACCATGCCATGCTTAATTTGCAGTTTTATTTCATCTCCTTGCAGACAGCTCCATGTCTCTTTGCTGTTTAGAAGCTAGTTTTACAACACCTCCATGGGTATTTCTGCCTCCGTCTGGGCAGGTATCATCTATTCTGGCTGCCACTGAGTTACTCATGGTCATCACACAGATTTGCAATGCAAGGAGAAGCCAGCGGGTCTGATTTCTTTCTAAAAAAGATAGCAGCAGTCCAGATGAGTCTTTCCAACATGTGCTACCCTGGCATGCAGATTATTTCAAGCTAAATACAATTAAAGCCCAACAAGTGCAGGAATAGTTGTATTTTATCAACATCCCCTTTACCTGCCTCAAGTAATTCAGATAGAAAACCTGCTGCAGAAAGAGAAGCTTGGCATATAAGAATTAATGTAACAAATCTCGCAAGGTCTGTTTGTTGGACACCCCTCTGTGTCCCATTTGTTTCTGGGGTGTTTGCTCCTTCTCATCTTCCTGTAAACTTCCTAGATTTCCTTTGTTTACTTTAAGATTGTATTTATTTTTATAGATAGAGAAAAGGGAGGGAGAAGGAGAAACACATCAATGTGTGGTTGCCTTTTTGTGCAACCCCTACTGGGGACCCAGGCATGTGCCCTGACAGAGAATTGAACCAGCGACCCTTTGGTTAGCAGGCCCTAGATTCCCTTTGAAATCCTAGACTATTGCCTCTCTTTAGTTCAAAATGGCATATAATCCTCAATTGCCCAGGGCTCTCACATTCTTATGGGATGCCCACATGTACATATGTAACAAATTTGGTCATTTTTTCCTGTTACTCTGTCCAATATTAATCTGATTATCAGCCCAGCCAGGAGAATTTAGAACTGGAGGAGGAAACATGTGTTTCCACCCAGACAAGTTGTGCTGCTATAATCCTGGGCTGTATTTTACACGCCTGTGCTGAACTATCTCATGTGTTTTTAGTGGCCCCACAGTTCACTGAAGTGGAGAAAAATGGACTCTTTGTCAGAGGTGTCACATAGTATGAAACAGCTTTCTGCCAAGTTATTTGGTTAGATTGAGGAAACCTAGAGCTGAAATATGATCAGCTAGCAAATGTAGTATTAGTCAATGATTTCAAATGCAAATGTTTTTATGTAGAGGTAACACTGACAAATGAGTCAAATATAAATCAAATAAATGGTTAAAAATAAAAGGTCAAAGGAGAACCTGATAACATGACTATTTTTTATAAAACAAGAATGTATCATATTTAAAACATTTTTATGAACCTCCATTCCTTTTTCTTGCAACCCAGCAGCTATTTTCCCTTTATTTTCTGATATAGTATATTCCCAAGGACCCATGATTATAACCATCCTTTCTTACAGTAAAACCTGAATTCTTTCTCTCTACACTCTTGTCCATCTGATTCAGTACTGGAGACACACTTCCATCCTAGATTTATTCAAATATTCACATTCTCCATTCCATCACCAGGAACAATAGTGGCCATTTATTGACACTTATTTAAGACACTGTGCTAAGCATGTACAAGCATTATTTAATACTCAGTGCAATCCAATAACGTAGGTTCTTTCAAACCTTTACCTCCATTCACAACCACTTGAGTTACAGAATATTTCTTCTCGTTGTCTAGCATGCCCCTCAAATGTAACCGTCTGATAACTAAGCCTGTGTTTCCACCTAACCTATGTCGAAAATCAGGGACTCATTCTAGACTCGTACTTCTCTAACTTCTTGTTACAAAGTGTTGTGAAGGTACCACTCGGAAATTTCTCAACTCTGCTACATGCTCTCCATTTTCATTGTCACTGCTTTAATTTGGACCTTAAATACTTCTCTCATATATGGTACAACATTCTGCTACACAGTCTACTTGCCTTTAGTTACTTCTTCCAAAACATTCTACGGAAGGATCTTCCTAAAATACAATCTCAACATGCCACTCCCCTACTTCACTGGCTCCCTAAAGTCCTCAGTTCAAACCTACACACCTTAGCAAGGTTTAAAAGACCTTGCTAAGATTCTGGACTGTCAAACCAGAATCTCTAGCCTCCTCATCCACCAGGTGCACCAAATGTCCTTACTAACCCATCAGTAACTGTTTCCAAACAGATTTCTTGTTGTTATAATAGCAGAAGAAGACAGTATGTGTATGGCACATGTACAGAAATCTGACAGGGATTATAAAGGAAGTCCACTAGGCAGCAACCAGAGATTTTATGAGTATGTAGACATATTTGAGCAGAAGGATAATAGTTTATCCTGGACAATGATAAGATTTTGGGAGAAAATACATTTACCTATTTGAAAATTATAACTCTTTTCATAAGTAGCTGGCCTCAATTACTGAACCATATTTTATTTCATTTTGTATCATTTTGGGGCAACACATGACTTTCAACTCCTTATATTGCTTTATGCTGATCAACATGGCTGTCTTTCAAGAGAATACTATCTTTTCGCAAAATAGAACATAAAGCAGTAGGCCTAGACTGTAGCAATCATTTACAAATAGACAAGCTAATGAGTCTCTTAGAAAGAGTCTTTAAATGACTAATGTGAGCTAGCAGGGTCCATCAGATAAATGCCTACTTTTGTGCATTTTCTTTAATTGACTTTGACTGACAAGTTGACTAAACTTTGATATCAATGGTTTACATCTTTTTCATTCTGTCACAAGCTGTGAATATCTTCATGCTGAGTATGAAAAAAGTGATTCTTTCTGTTTTAAAGGAGAATAAAATAATTTCAATTGCTATAAAATTCAGATTATCATTTATCCTAGATACTGTGTTTAGTATTCCAGTATATACTTTTATACTTAAGAAACCTCCTATAATTTTGCCTTTGCAACAAAGAAAGACATAAAAAGATAAAATAAAAGTAAGACAATAAGAGTTCGATTTATTTTGAATTCAATTTAAAGTTTACACCATGATATTTATTTGTCTTAATCTAAAATTGCTTCAATTTCTCCAATGTTTGTGGAAGGGGTGATTCAATTTCAGATTAATTCAGATTGCCTTGGTAATGGAGCTATTGTTTACTGAACAAATCCATCATGATAACAATGCTGTCCATTTAAAGTGGAATGTTCCCTGTTTTCTGAGATCTGAAGTTTGATACTGGTTTTTATTTTGCTAAAGAATTGTAACATTGTTTTATAGTTATCTTTCTTTAAGAGAAACTGTCAAGAATCCCAGACTCATCAATATTGGTCTTCAGTTTTTGTTTTAAGATTCTCTTTTTTTTCAAGATTAACTACAAAATAATACAAAAGAATATACATATATAGAATTTGTGACCTACAAATTCTTGTAAGATATTTTCATCAATTGACATTGTTGAAGGAATGAACACATAATATACATGATTAAGGACTTTAATTTTTCAAATGCCCCAACAGCTTTACAACTATAAGGATATTCAAATGAGATAACAGCATACAATTAAAAAAAATTATTAGTGATCTCAAACACGCAACTGTCAAACCCTCTGTGCTAAAGGGGTTCTTGGTGCAGTACATGGTCTGATGACCTAGTTGTTTTTCCTGTTCTTTTTTTGTAACCCTCCCATAGTTAAAATATAGAAAAAGATTTTGATTAAGACACTAGTAAGAAGAAATGTAAAAGTTAAATAATGCAATGTGATAAATCTTGATAAAAACACATGAATTCCTTTTTTATATTTGCATAAAAATAGAAACATCAAAATTTTTTATATTTT
The DNA here is from genome assembly GCA_004024845.1 of Tonatia bakeri. NCBI lineage: Eukaryota > Metazoa > Chordata > Mammalia > Chiroptera > Phyllostomidae > Tonatia > Tonatia bakeri. The sequence continues at coordinate 123,839 of PVIA01004528.1, forward strand.
TGCAGCATAATGGTGGGGGTCAGAATATACATAGTGAGGAATCTATTCATATTTATTTGGTAAAAATCAATTAGCAGCTGTATTTAAACCAAGCTGGTTAATGAATATACATTTTGGAGATATGCAGAGGTTAATTATAATTTTTATCTGCATTATTGTTTTAATGTATTGGAATGTTATTTCTTATTGTTAAGCTTTCCTGATTACTTTACAAATCAGTTGTTTTCCAGAAATTGAAATTTTTGTCTCAGGTTACAAAACCTACTGAAATAACCCGAAGTAAAACAAATAAAGAAACAAACAACTATCATTACATAGGAAGAGAGACTGCTGGACTTTCTTAGGGAAACAATAAAAAATAGTGTTATATTTGAGTAGCTAATTAAGTCATATAAAATGGAATCATATCAGGAAATAACTATTTTATTCTACAAAGACAGATAGCAAGGGAGGAAAAAGTCATAGAATTCATAAATAAGATTAATATTAAGACCCATACAGTTCTTTCATGTTTCAATCCCTTTAACTATTCAATACAAAATAGTTTTCACAATATTTCTATTAATATCATTCAAGTGTAAATTAATGAAATCATGGAAACCAATCCTCCCACCATCTGAAAAGAAGAATATTAATAAGGACAGCCTTAAGCTCTATTCTTTTACTAATGACAGGTCAGTAGCCAGAGCAAAAGCCTATGTATGAGAATTCTAAAGGAAGATACTCTGGCAATGGTATTGTAATGTCTTGAGAAAATTCTTGTAAAAAAGTTAGTGATTTGAGTCAGAAAAGAAGGTCATCAATATGAGTGATGCTGATAAAGATATTCATACAATGGATCTGCTTAAGTCATTTTATTTAAACCATGCAAAAACCCTCTAAAAGAGCAGCACACATATCATCATCACTTAATGAACACTGAAACTGAAACTCAGAGAAGTTGAGCTCTTTGCACATGGTCACGTGGAACCATTCTGCAGTGGATAATAATGAGTTCTCTACTGCTCAGAAATACAGTGATTTTTCAATTTGACCTGAATTTCTTAATCTGTAAAATAGTGATCATAATAATTACCACCAAGGGTTTTTAAGTTATTGATGAGATGAGATATATATGGGGCTTGATAAATTACCTGACACATGGTAAGTATTATTGTCATCATCATATAACTGAACAGTCACATTAGAACACATTTTACTAGTCAATTAAGGATGTCATAATAAAATATTACAGACTGGATGACTTAAACAACAAAAATTTATTTTCTCACAGTTTTGGAGGCTAGAAGTCCAAGATTGAGACTCTGGCAGATTTTATTTCTGATAGAGATCTCTTCTAGTTTGTAGGCCATCAGCTTCTCACCATGTTCTTACATAGCCTTACCATTGTTGGTACTCACTCCTGGTGTCTTGTCCTTTTCATTTTTAGGAACTCCAGTCCTGTTGGATTAGGACCCTGTTCTTATGACCTCAATTAACTTTAATTACCTCAATTAACCTTAATTAACTCCTTAAAGTGTCTATCTGTATAGATAGTCACATTGAGGGTTAGTTAGGGTTTCAACTTATAGATTTGGGCAGTGGAATGTGTTCAGTCCATACAATTCTGCCCTTTGTTCCTCAAAATTCATATTCTTTTGTCATGCAAAATACATTTGTCCCATCCTATTGATAGGGGACTCAAGACTTGGAAAATTTTAGCTTAAGGTAAAAAGTTGTAAGTCTAGTAAGTAATGTGTATGTTAAGCTTTTATTTCAGAAACTACAGATAAGGCCCATTCTAGCTCCTGGGAAAAGCAGCTGACCTCCTGGGGCACTGATAGAGGACTACCTCCTGGGAACATACGAACCTTTGTTCCAGGAAGAGCAGACAACCACCCTTCCCCGTTGGAAACAGCTAACTGCCCAGGACAGGAATGTTGCAGCTTCTGAATCTCAAAGCCCTCACCACACCTTGTTTGTCCTCCCCCACCACCTTATAAAAGATCTGGCCAGGAAAGAGAAGGGAAGATGGTTTGTTAGGGTATGAACCCACCATCTTCTTGGATCACTGGCCATCTGAATAAACTGCCCATAAAAGATTCAATGGCTGTCATTGCTTATTGGATTTGGTAGTGACAGGCAGCCCGAATGCCAGTGTCTTTTCCTGTTACACTATTAGCCACAAAAGTATTAACCCATCTTATCATGAAATCCAAATCCAAAGTCTCATCTAAATATCACCTAAATCTGGTATGAATGAGACTCTAGGTATAATTCAACCTGAGGAAAAAATTATTTCCACCTGTGAAACCAAGCATATGCTTCCAAAATACAGTGGTGGTGAACCTGAAAAAGTCAGAATTCATGCTGCCTGTCACTACTAGAACCAATAAGTACAGACAAGGATTGAATTTATGGACTCTTTATTCAGATGGCCTGCAATCTGAGAAGATGTGGGTTATGTACCCTAAAAACTATCTTAACATCACATCTCAAGATAATCTTTTTATAAGGGGAAGAAAAGGGTAGGTAAAGGGTTTTGGAAAAAAATAGTGCATCAGATAAGAGCTGCACTTCAGCAGTGATTTTCCTAATATATCTTTATCTGCTGATCAACAATCTTTATTCCTGGAACACAATGGTGTCAGAGACCATCTCCATCACTTGCAGACGCCCTAAAGCCCAAAGACTGAATTGCTTGTAGACCTCCTGAAGTCATGTAGGTCATGTATTTCAGTTTCTGGAACACCACAAGGATTAATCACTTAAGCCTGTCAATTATAACTAAAGCTACAATCTTTAACTCTTGAGTTTTCCTGTCAGTGGAGCAGACATAGTGTAGACATTTAATGTTCTAAAATGCAGACATCAAAAAGAAGAAAGGGCTGAGGGGTCCCCAAACAGTCCAAAACTTAGCAAGACAAATTCCATTAGATTTCAATACTTGAGAATAATCATCCATGGCTTTACATTCTGTCTTCTAGATTCATCTGGGTAGCAGCCCCAACTTCTGATTCTACTGTGGCACAGGCCCTTGGTGGAGGCCCTACTCCTTTGGCCATCATTGGTAGCCTTGCCCCTCTAGCCTTGTGCTGACCTGTGAATTACACTCAGGGTCATTCTTCCTTTTCTTGAAGGATAAGGCAGGTTCACAGTTGGAAAGTGCATAGGTCTATTGCTGCTTCCTGTAGAATCTTAGAATTCTAGAACCTTCCTTTATTTCATCCTGTCCTGCCCCTTTTAATCCAAACTGGCAGTTGGGTCTATGCTGATTTCATCTCTATTCCTGACTTATGCTGACATGGCTGACTAATCCACAGGTCACTTCTCCATGGAGGGATTGGCCAGCCACACCTTTAGTATTTTTTCCAAAACATGCTTTCTTATATTCTGCAATGTAGATAGCCTGGAAATTTTACAAATCTTTAAGTGCTGGTTCCTTTTTGCTCAACTATTCCTCTTCAATTTATCTCTCTCCTCTCAAATTTTATTATAACTACTATATACTATATACAACACACATTATATTATGTTGCGTCTCCATGACTTTCCCATTCTTTTATTCCAGAATATATACTGCTAAGAAACAAGTGATCTTAAGCAGTGATTCAACCATGAAGTAGGGAATGTTCAATAGCACAATACTGTGCTCTGTCATATTTATATAAGGGAAACTTATATTTGAAGTCAATAAACTTTGCTTTTCCTGAAACTATTATACTATTATAAATATAAATAAAAACACATTTTGCTTTTTAAAATATTTTTCTTCCCAATTCTATATGTGTAGTTGTATCCCTTTTATAGTTCTCAGGGGTAAGTGAGGAGGTGAGCCTTCGAGTTTGCATTTAGAAAGGTACTGAAGTCCCTAAGGTGTTGACAGTGAAGAAATGACATATAGGAAATCATTCACTCTTTCCTTTGCTAAGAACTTACTCAAAGGCTTATTACTCCATTCCCCATTAAAATTGAAGTCACTGTTCATGAACTGGCTTCCCCAGACTCCTACATCCTATGATCAAGCCACCATTTTCCAGATATACAAAAGAACTTCCTATTTCTGCTTATACCATGTTCACTCATACCCCTGGGCTGCCATGTTTTTTCATATACTTGACCATGAGTTCAATGTTTCCTAGAAGTCTCTCCTCTCCCTGAAAAGACATGCTTTTGGCTCCAGATTAAATGGGCTTCCTTCTTTATAATCTTCCCTGATATCTCTAGGTTGAGGTAATCACTAACCCAACTATGCCCTCATAGAATTGTTACTACGATACTATGATCAGTTGTTAGTTTGCAGGCTTGCTTCTCCTACTCACATGTAAGGTCTTGGGAGCAGAGGTTCCATGTTACTAAGTTATCTTATCTTCAAGGCTAAGTACAGTATCTGGTATAGAGAAGGTGGTAAATGTGTGTGGGATAAATGAATGGGAGGCTGCAGGAAATTTTTATCACCACCCTTTGGAATTCCTTCTTAGCTAAAAGCTGGTGTTTCCCTTTATTAAAATCTATAGTTTTCTACAACTTAGTCTAGACTGAAAAAAGATTTAATGAATCAACTTCTCTTTCAGTCTTTATAAAAATTAAACTGTTAGTGGGCTCAGCATTATCTGTGAATGTGTTTAATTTGTCAGTGTTTACAAAACTAATCAGCATTTTTCACTCTGCATTAGATCAATATAATTATTGAAATCATTTATGAAGTCCTGTATTACATTTTACAATTTCTCCATTCCTTCTTGTCTGCCTCTACTTTTGGTCAGCTTTTTCTCCTCTATAACTATTGATTGCAGTTTCAGAATATTACATGTAGCTGATTAACTATTTGCCAAACTGTTTTTTTCTTTTCAGACACAGAAGCAGGCTATATATTTCAGTTTCCATTGCATTGGTGAGTTCTGGCCAATGGGATGTGAGTAAAAGTGTGGAATACCACTTCTGAGCCTGGCCCATATAATGTCCAGCACGTTTACCTATAACATTTCCCCTTCTACAGCTAACTGAAACTAACAAGGGTGATCTTTAAAGTCACATTTTGAAAATAGCAAGAAGGAAGATGAGAGGAGCCCAGATCTTTCAAACTCCTCTTTAGTAATACCTGACCATGTACCAACTACCTGATTTCTGACTTGAAATGACTAAGAAATAAAATTCTATTGTGTTTAGACTTTTACACAGTTTGGAATTTGTTCATTATTCAAACTAATATTACCTTAATTAACAGCTGTTATGGTTATATGTCAAAACATTTAACAAGACTGCAAATGGCTAATGAATTCCTAAAATAGTCCCTAAAACTTTGTATGTGAGTATGTGTGAGAAATAGGAATGGGGAAGGCAGGTTTATGAGACTCTGCCTAGTGGTTGCAATAGCTATGAAAAATTGCTGACAGACCTTCCATTACCACAGATTACCTCTATTTAATAGGCAGCTCTCATGCAAAATATGTTTCTGTTGTTTGGAAAACTTACTTTGAATATATAATACCAATTATAGGGACTGAACATGTCAAGATTTTGACAGGTGTCTAGATAGGTATGCAATTAATTTTATTTATGTACTTTCTGCTTTAAATTCTCCTAAGAAGAAAATTGACTAATGCATCTTAAAAAGATCACTCATATTTACCTCTTCACCCCAAAGCACCACCACTCTTTCTCCCACCAAAAAAAAAAGGAAAAGAAAATGAGAGAGAAATAAAAAAGGGAAGAGAAGAAAAAACATGGTTAAAGGAAAACAAGCTAAATCAGTAATAAAGTTTAATACAGAATATAAAGTGGCAAAATTTTCATGCTAGTCATTAACTCAAAGGCGAAGAGACTGTGACATGTGCCAGAAAAGGGTGAGAAGCCAGACACTTATTTTGAATTCTAAAACAGCAGGGCATTTATTAACAACATCTAGATACACATATTTAACTATACTGCAATCACAATTTTACTGTCACTCTTCAAAGCTGAGAAGAAACAAGCTTTACTCTTACTCCTCCTCTCTAATGGTTCTGGGATACAGCTTGGAGCAACATATAATGACAATACCACAAGCCTCCTTGACACTTACATGTCAACAATACTGTGCACTGAAATCATCTAATACTGTGTGATCAACTCAGGCAAGATAAAGTAAGCTCACTAAGTCAGAAAATAAATCTTCAAAACTTGACAAGTGCTTACACATATAATAGTATAATTGTGCTTATGTTCTTATCATTTTGCTTTCTATATTAGGATAAATTTTTCATTTATTCTCTCATTTAATAATAAGTCCTGAAACCTCTTCTATGCATCATTTTTAACTTATAAAAAATGGCCTATTTAATATCTTAATTTTTTTAGTAAAATATGGTGGTAAAATTAACTAGAGAATAATACCATTGCAAAATACTTGGGTGATATTTATTTTCAAAGGGTTGACACTGATGTTTGAATTATCCAAAAGTCAAATATCCAACATTGAGAATAAGCCTGAAAATGCTTGGAGGTAAGGAGCCTGGGGAATGATGGAGACTTATGAATATGCCTCCTCCTACCCCTGAGCAGCTTCCTAGAGAAACAATTACACTTGGTTGGAGGTCTTCAAATGTATTATTTTTTTAAATAATTTTGAAAACATACACACACACACTATCTATCAATCATCTCCACACCACTTTCAAAGTTGACAGCAAACACAAATGTTGCATGCATTTGTATAGTTCTAAATCATATAACTTCCAGTTTATTATATGCTGTAAATACATAGTCCTTTAAACCTTGGGTATATAGATATTTGAAGCTTCCATTTCAAGAGAGATTCAGAAAGTAGTTAGGAGTGAATGAACAGAAGGATGATCAAGTGGTAGACAACTGATATTTTAACAAACTATAGAAATAATCCCTGAAAGTATAGTCTTTTAAGACCCCAGCATTGCCATAAGCTTGTCACCTGAATGAAATAGTGTGCCCCCACTTCATTTCCTCCCAACTATTCAGATTTGTTCTCCTCAACCTGCCCCTCTGGGAGCTGTACTTTATTCTTGAATCACTCTTTGTCAATTATCACTGAGGTTTTTATCTCTAAGAAGGCATACCCTAGGAAATAAGAACAAAAGCATACCTTTATTTTGGAAAATGAAAGAGGAGGGATTATGAAAGGAAAGTGGGGAACCTAGAACTGGCAGACAATAAATGGAGTATCATTTGGAACCGTATTTAGGTAAGAGCACATATGGAAGCTAAATATGTGAATGTTTTCTTGAAAAAATGTGAATTTGTATATTATCTCCACCACTAAGGTATAGTGCAGCTGTAACTGAGAAGCAAGTGGGAAGAAGTACAAACTTGTGATAATATTCAGTTGCAGAAATAGTAAACAGACTTAAGAACTCAGCAGCAAGAATTGATGATGGCATGAACTATGACATCAAAAAGCCCTGTGTGAACCCCTATCCCTCCTCTGCCATTAATTACCTATGACATTATGAAAAGAGTTATTTAATCTGTCAGAGTCTGCTTCCTTTTTCCCACATTCAACTGAAGTAGAATCTCCATGAAACATATCCTGATCTTAGATCCTTCTTACCTCTCCAGTAAAACTGACCAATTTTCTTCTCTGATCCTTTCCTCTAAGACTTAAGTGTTATATTATTACACTTAAAATATGTTATTAAAAGACAAGAAAACTTACTGTACTTATCTTCCCTATCAGACAGTGAGTGTTCAGAGGGTTTATCAATAATCTCCCTCCCTCAGTTGTCTAAAACAATGCTTGGCATTGTTGGAAATGTTAAGCACATGTTTGCATAGTCAGGGACTGAAGTGCAGTCATGATACTCACCCCAATTTCTTTAGGGGATTTCAATGACATACTGTGTGTAGACCATTAAGTTGACAGTGCCAACAAGCATGCTCAGAAATAGAAGCAGCATCACGGGAGTGACAGAGAATAATAAAATACTGCTATTGTAGTTGTCAACCAACCATGAAATATTTTGAGGCACATACTAAACATACACTCTGCTAGTTAGAAGATGCAAACACTGTATTATTAAGGGGCAAAATGAAGAGTCAAGGGATCTCAGGCTGAGTTGCAGAGTGCCAAAATAGTAGTAAAACCAGTAATGTGGTAGGGAGCATGCTCTGTAGCATAATTATGGTGAAATAATAATTCAAGAAGAGATTATGGAGCTAAGAGAACACTGCATCCTTAAGACACTAAGGCATTCTTTGGTTACTAGGAAATTAATTACAGATTTAAAAATCTCTTAAATAAAGACTCAGTGAGACATACTAAATGTGAAAAAATAAAATTTAGTTTTGTCTTGGATGCAAATGAAGACCGACCAGGTGAGGGATCGAGTAAAAGGTAAGAAACAATGAAGAAAATCTCATAGATTGTAAGGATTTGGATGTCGTTCTCTAGGTATCATAAATTAATAAGTCTACCTAGATAATCTGTAAAAAAAATTTAGGTAGCTTGATGTATTTTTTTTTAATTTACTTTGAATGTTTTTACTCTGAAGTTCATCTCAGGGTTCATTATTCCTATAGTCTAGGATTTGCCTTCTTCAGTCTGTGAATGCATGAAAGATAAATGTTTTAAAAAGAAGAGTTGAAAAAAAGTAACAAATTTATGTAACACTCTGAAAGAGGATGGACTAAAAGGAAAACAGGGCCAAAGGAAGAGGTTCAGGAGAATAGTGCGAAAAGTAAGATGGGTAAGATGAGATACTTCAAAGTATAGCCAGGTAACTACCACAGTGTCCTTTATTTTAGGGCCTTGTTCTTCTTTTCAGGCTATGACTGACTTCTCAAAGGGTCACCGTGTATAGGGCATTCATGGTTAATATATTTATGGAAGAGTGCATTAATTAATTGGGACATATATTCTGCCATGTATAATGGCTTAATGGCAATGGATAAAAAAAGTCGAGCTTATTTATGTTTCTCATAACATTCACCAAGAAACAGTCCTATCCTGTTTTGCACTATAAATTAAGCCAGGAAGCCAGATTTCTTCTATGTTGTTGTTCTACTACCTTCAGACAGTCATCCTTGTCTATATGATATAGGTTGGCTCACCAGAACATCCCATCCCACATTTTCCAAGTTACTAGAAGAAGAATGAGGAGAAGCAGATGCATACACCTTTTAAGGACATGAACTGAAAGTGGCACAAATCATTGTAGCTCCTATTCCACTGGCTAGAACTTAGACACATGGCCAAACCTAGACACAAACTGTATATACTTTTTTTTTAAAGGAAGGTCATATGCCCAGCTATTGAGCTGGGGAAAAATTCTTGACAGTTGATTTAACTAAAGGGGGATTTACAAACACTCAGTAAAACTGATGAAAATCAACAAGCACATTGGTAAAAAAAAAACAACAGGAATTTGCAGAAGATGCTCAAGACATTTTTTAAGAAAATTTCTGAGTAGTTTTACAAAACAGCTGAAAGAGGTCAACTCTACCTATGACTTTCAAAGTCTGACTCAGCGGATGGTGGTGAATTAAACTGTTCAGGAGCTTAACACAAATACTGGCTGATTGTTTCCATATGTGCTTATGCTTCTAGCTGCCATAGAACAAAACTTTTCAGGGCTGGAGAATGGAATTATCCTAGGACCAGGAAGCAGCTGTACCAGTTGCACACCAACTCGGTGCCAAGATTGAGTCTTGGCCCTATCATTTCCTGACTTCATAACTTTTTTGAGCTAGTAACTTCTATAGGTCTCTTTTTATCAATCTGTAGAATGGGGATATTAACTACTGAGAAGAAGTATAATGGAGAGTTTATCAGTTAATGCATATGAAAGAAAGTGGTTATTAGGCTTTCAGTAAGTATTAACCAAATAAGAATTCTTGTTGTTACTAACTTGGACAGTGTTTATTTATTTCTACTTATTTGTTCTATTAACTCATATGTTTATGGAATCAAAATCTTTGCAAAGTTATTCTACTGTCAAATTATTAAAGCATATGTTTCTTAGTTATTTGTTTTAACAGATAATGAGGTTGTTCACATTAACCTATAATAATAAAGTTCTAGAATTAGATTGTGTAAAACTTGAAACTTTAAGGAAAAATATATTAAGCCCCAGTTAGTGGTGTATTATTCTAAATAATCATGTTTAAAATGTGGATGCTTAGGACTCAAGTCCTACCTGTTCTACAAAAGCAAGATCCTGAGAACATCTTGTACTCTTTAAGTTCTCCAGGTATGTAAACACTGTGAAGCTTCAGAACTCTTTGACCTGGCAATACAAATATGAAAAAGCTCATGATACAGGCACATTACCACATGAATAACAGGAAAAAGCTAATTCCCTTAGCCTGGTAATTAGAAAATAAAATACCGATTTTCCTGGTTAGCCACTTAGCTCTAAGTTGGAGCTTCCTGTAACAACTGCCCCCTTCATAAGTCACTCCATATCTTCTGAAACATAATCATCCTTATTTTGGAAGATTCCAAGGAGTTCTTGGTAAATATCTGTGGGATTCACTTATTATCAAACCTACCAGCAGATCTAGATACAGAGTTACCATATAAAATGAGACTATTAGCAATTTTTCAAGCAGTAGGTGATTTACATATATTCTTTGTAATCCTTAAATATCTGCAATGTAGCTGTTATGATACTTATATTATGAAGAGATTACTGAGATTAAAATAAGTTAAAGTAATTCACTATCTTAGAATTAGTTAGGCATGAAGCAAATATGGGATTATTACAGAGAAAAGACAAAAAGAAATGAGTCCTGAAGTGAAAAAATTCTATTCCTAGGAAACAGCCATACCTTTTTTAACTCAATCCAAAACTGGATGTAAAGTGGAAATTTTGGGTTGCTTGTTTAGTATCCTGTGTCCAAATGTAAAACTCTTGAACTGAGAAAGAATACAGTATAGGAGAGACATGGGCAATTTTGCAGGTGTTTTCAAAATGTAAACTAATTCAAAATAGCTTAAATAAAGAATGGCCTAGATTCCCTTTCCCATGGTGCTCTGAGGGGAGCCTTTGACCATTCATGTTGGTGATTCTAACCTAATATCTTCACTGCATTCATTAATTGTACAGGCTTATACTCCACCATAAAAAAATAATTTGTTCCACACATTGGAACTAGAGATGATTGAAGGTTTCTTCTCAGAATTGCACAGTGAAAGTTGGCTTTTTCCCCCATTTCACAGCATAGGAAGTTAAAATGTAATCTTCAATGGCAGACGTGGTGTCAGCTCTCACAGAAATATTGCTGATTATTGCCAACACAGAAGCAAGACTCTGAAGCACAAAGGCCACAAGAGAATGCTTCACAGACTCCCAGGATGGCACTGTTGAATAACCCAAGTTGAATCTGACTCACAGAGACAAGAGTGGGTGTCTGCTTTGCCATCACCAGGAAAAATGTGTTAGGAATTTTTTAAGCATGACACTTAGATCAACTATATCCAGTGGTATTACTGAGTCTCTAGAATGGAAGAGCCTATGTGCTGCCATTACAAAATAATGTCCCTGCAATATATTGAGGTTTCTAAATGTTTCAGTCAGCAATCTGTAATTCCCCCAAACAAATGTCTTCTTCTACATATAAATAAAATACATTCAAGCATAATTTTATATCATGTTGAATATAATATTTCACATAAACATTTCTTTAATTACAAATCTTCATGGATAGACCTACAACAAAATAATAGCTTGCATTTTAATAGCTATTAGTTTATAAAGTCTTTGATATGGCTTCTATTTATTGAATACTGACTATGTGCCAAAATGAATTATAGGTGTCTTCCCTGTATTGTCTTTTATTTCAGTGTAATTTTTCAGCAACCTTATGGTACAAGTAACAGAAAAGTGAAATGAGACTCAAGCTACTTGAGGTGTATATCAGTTAGCTATCAAGGAAAGACTGGTACTATTTCCATTAAAGTATACCGTCAGCCATGACAGGGTATTTGTGCAAAGGAAGCCCACTACAGATTTTCATTTTATAGAAAATGTGAATGGGAAATTACAGCACACATTGCTTCTGTCAGTTTTTCTATAACTTTCAATTTATTTGAGACACCATTATCTATGTAACTAGTCGAGACTTATAGAAAACTTTCTCTTTTCAAAAGCAGTGAAAATGTAGTTTCTTCACTTTGCTTTTCTATCTCAGGGAAGGCAATTATGACTCTTCTAAATGCCCTCGGGGGCCTTGCCCTCAGCCTATCTTAATTCTTTGTCTCCTCACCTATCACAAATACTAGAAGCAGCACATCAGCAGAAATAGCAAAGCATAGATTAAGATCCCTGGTATGCCACTTACTGGCTGCATGATCTTGGACAGGTTTTAATTCCTCTAAAATTCGTTTCC